>OZ024858.1:4819730-4824730 GCA_964017155.1 Oasisia sp. SBJ-2009
TTCTAACCTTAGCTTCATTTCCAAAATACTCGAAAAGGTTGTTGCAAATCGACTTACTTCTCACATCAACATAAATGGTTTAACCAATGCATCACAGTCTGCGTACAAACAATTTCACTCAACAGAAACTGCTCTTTTAAAAGTACACAATGATATAAACCTTAACATTGATAATGGAAAAGTTACTGCACTGACGCTGCTTGACCTATCCGCCGCTTTCGACACCATTGACCACGACATTCTCATTACACGCTTATCAACGTGGTACGGGATATCTGGCACAGCCTTGAGCTGGTTTACTTCATACCTTACTGACAGACGGCAAGCCATTAAAATAGGTAACTGCTTCTCAGACATGCTGCCCACCTCTTGTGGTGTCCCCCAGGGTTCTGTTTTGGGTCCGTTGCTTTTCACTCTGTACACAACACCATTAAGCTCAGTTATCAAGAGTCACAACCTGGATCACCACCTTTATGCAGATGACACACAAATCTATGTTTCTCTGACCACACCAGATACTTGTCGTTCCCTAAACCAGCTCAGGGATTGTCTCCAAGATGTCTCCCTTTGGATGAAAAATAGTAAATTGAAACTAAATGCAGATAAGACCGAATTTCTCATCATTGGTACCTCAACGCAGCGGGCAAAACTCAATGGCTTTTTCCCTACACATATTCTGAGTCAGAGTATCACACCAGCCGCCTCAGTTTTAAATCTCGGAGTAACGTTTGATGAAAACTTCAATTTCAAACAACATATCTCGAAAACATGCCGTTGCTGTTTTTACCAAATCCGTGATCTTCGTCGTATCCGCCGGTTTTTATCACTTTCCGTTGCTAAAACTATCGCCACAGCTCTAGTAAGCAGCAGACTCGACTGCTGCAATTCCCTCCTTTACAATACCGCAAACAAGGACATAGCAAAACTTCAGCGTGTCCAAAATTGTTTAGCAAGGGTAGTCACGCGTTCTCCTCGTTTTTCTCGCTCGGTGCCGCTTCTAAAATCACTGCATTGGCTACCTGTGCACTATCGCATCATTTTCAAAATTTATACAGTAGCCTATCAAGCACTCTCATCTACACAACCAGCATATCTAAATTCAATGCTAACTCCAACAAGAAATTCCAGACAGCTACGCTCAACCAGTAGTAACCCTCTTTACATCCCTCGGGTGAAAACGAAAGCCGGAACCCGAGCTTTCTCGGTTGCCGCACCAACGGTGTGGAATTCGCTTCCGGCCAGTGTTAAATCACAAGATAATATAGTTTCATTTCGCCGACATCTAAAAACCTATCTCTTTAATGCTGCCTATCCTCCTTAGCCTCCTAGCTTTTCCATCCATCCGTTGACGACTCACGCATTGCTTTCGATTATGAGATTGATTAATCCCCTGGTTTTGTCGCGCCACTGAGCTTGATTTTCGAGGATATTGGCGCAAAAGAAGTTACTATAATTATTATTATTATAATATAAGTTTAATTTTTAATAGTTTTCATAATACAGCATTATTTGATAAAAAGGTATCCTTATTTAATTTGTATGCTATCCGTGTGGGGCTAGACAATGCTGCCACCTCACGGATACTGGTTAATCCTGCCGTAATTCTTATTTGATAAACAACTGTAAATTTGAATTTTTACTTAATTTTGTGTTAATATAAGTTCAATGTTGAATACTTTTCATATGATATTATTATCTTGTAAAAGTGTATCGTTATTTTAATTTTTATTTCCTAGTTGGCCTGATAGCCAATCAGCGTCTCTACTCTAATCTGGGGTAATGCCGCCCGGATGTTCAAAAATGCAGACCCACATTTTCCCCAGGCGAAGTTGAGGGGCTTAATAGTGCTGCCACCTCACGGAGTCTGGGTAACCGAGGCTAGGATACGTCCTGAGAATGCCTCAAGAAAGTAACCCCAAATTTGCCCTAAGATGGACGCCACCCGGAAGAAGGAAGCCAGGACGACTAAAAACAACATGGCGAAACACAGTAATGGCAGAGATACAAGATATGGGGCTCTCGTGTGGCGAGGCTTAGGCCGCAGCAAAGGACAGGACCCTATGAAGGAACATTGTTGTTGTAGCCTTATGTCCCATTGGTGATGTAGAGGAAAAGTAAGTAAAATAAGTACACTATCACCAGTTTATTTAGTACGTTCTCATATACAGCTCTATGTGTGACCTTATTTTATGAAACATTACATAATCCATGCATTGTTACGACTTGTATGTTTATATTAGCCATGTAAACAGACGTCTGAGTTTAATTTCATTTTTTCGTTTCTTTATACATGTTTTTGGCACACATGGATGTTATTTTTGTAACTTTATGACTCGTACGCACACAGGCTTTCATATTTATTTATATACCTGCTTCCTCGCTCGCTCGCTCACTCACTCACTGTTTCACTCACTCATCCACTCATTCACACACCATCTCACTCACTCACTCACTCTTTCACTCATTCCATCATTCCCTCGTTCCCTCATTTATCAATTCACTCACACACTCATTCACTTACTTGTACATGTACTTAGTTTCTGCCAGACACTGTGGCAGCCAGAAAACACCCACTGACACCCACAGACAGACAGACAAGGACTCGGGACTATGTAAACTAAAGCAATGCGTCAAGACTATGTCAAGCCGTCATGGGTGTAGTCATGTCAACACTGCAACAGCATACAATATGACATCAACACTGCAATTCTCTCACGCTCTCTCTCTCTCTCCTTCTCTCTCTTTCTTTCAATCTCATTCTCTCAATCTGGCTCTCTCTCCCTCTCTCACCATCTCCCTCTCTCTCCCTCTCTCCCTCACTCCCTCTCTCCCTCTCTCCCTCTCTCCCTCTCTCCCTCTCTCCCTCTCTCCCTCTCTCCCTCTCTCCCTCTCTCCCTCTCTCCCTCTCTCCCTCTCTCCCTCTCTCTCTCTCTCCCTCTCTCCATCTCTCCCTCTCTGCCTCTCTCCCTCTCTCCCTCTCTCCCTCTCTCCCTCTCTCCCTCTCTCCCTCTCTCCCTCTCTCCCTCTCTCCCTCTCTCCTTTTCTCCCCCTGTCTCCCTCTCTCCTCTCTCCCTCTCTCCCCTCTCTCCCTCACTCCCTCTCTCCCTCTCTCCCTCTCTCCCTCTCTCCCTCTCTCCCTCTCTCCCTCTCTCCCTCTCTCCCTCTCTCCCCCCCTCTCCCCTGTCTCCCCCCCTCTCTCCCTCTCTCCCTCTCTCCCTCTCTCCCTCTCTCCCTCTCTCCCTCTCTCCCTCTCTCCCTCTCTCCCTCTCTCCCTCTCTCCCTCTCTCCCTCTCTCCCTCTCTCCCTCTCTCACTCTCTACCTCTATACCTCTCTCCCTCTCTCCCTCTCTCCCTCTCTCCCTCTCTCCCTCTCTCCCTCTCTCCCTCTCTCCCTCTCTCCCTCTCTCCCCCTCTCCCCCTGTCTCCCCCCTCTCTCCCTCTCTCCCTCTCTCCCTCTCTCCCTCTCTCCCTCTCTCCCTCTCTCCCTCTCTCACTCTCTACCTCTATACCTCTCTCCCTCTCTCCCTCTCTCCCTCTCTCCCTCTCTCCCTCTCTCCCTCTCTCCCTCTCTCCCTCTCTCCCTCTCTCCCTCTCTCCCTCTCTCCCTCTCTCCCTCTCTCCCTCTCTCCCTCTCTCTCTCCCCCTCTCCCCCTGTCTCCCCCCTCTCTCCCTCTCTCCCTCTCTCCCTCTCTCCCTCTCTCCCTCTCTCCCTCTCTCCCTCTCTCCCTCTCTCCCTCTCTCCCTCTCTCCCTCTCTCCCCCTCTCCCCCGTCTCCCCCCTCTCTCCCTCTCTCCCTCTCTCCCTCTCTCACTCTCTACCTCTCTACCTCTCTGCCTCTCTCTCTCCCTCTGTCCCTCTCTCCCTCTATCTATCACATTCTCTCTTTCTCTCTGACTCTCTGACTCTCCCTCACTCTATCTCTCACTCTCTCTCACTCTCTCTCTCACTCTCTCTCCATATCTCTCTCACTCTCTCTCACTCTCTCTCTCCATATCACTCTCTCTCTCTCTCTCACTCCCTCTCACTCCATCTCCGTCTTCATCCCCTCTGCCTCGGCCTATCTCTCTCCATCTTTCACTCTCTCTCTTTCTCTCTCTCTCTGTCTCTCTGTCTCTCTGTCTCTCTGTCTCTCTGTCTCTCTATCTATCTATCTCAGTCTCTCTCAGTCTGTCACACTTTCACTCTTTCAATCACTCCCTCAATCACTCACTCACTCACGCTCTCACGCTCTCACGCTTACCGACTTACTCACTCACCCATTTACGCCCTCATCTCCTCACGCCCTCACTCATTCACTCAACTCCACCAAATACACACGAGCACGGCATTGTGTTATTCTGACTGACTGTTTTGACAAATGAACATATTGCATGAAACAATTTATGTCAGCAGAAAATACACTCTCAGGCGTATTCAAGTATGTGCATCTAATAAATGCGTCATCTTTTTTATGAATCTCTTTGCATCTAGAAACTTCACTGCGCTTTCGTATTTACATATTCTGAACTTTTCCGTCACTTTTTTTCGTTTATACTCGAATCCTATCATTCCCACATATGGGGCAATCAATGTATTCCGGATAAACACGGATCCTGGTAGAGGAGAGCTTGTGCTACGTGTGGAAAGATTGTTGTTTGCTTCTGATAGTTTGTTTATCTCTCCAGTTAGACCGATTGTAATCCTGGCCTGAATGACGCATGTTTTTCAAATGCACCATTCCATCTGTAATGTGTTCTGGTGATGACACTTTTCAAACATACATGAAATTCAGACTTATATTGGCATTTGGTCAAATACAGATGACACATCGATTACTGGTCTTGCCATATGATCTCATGTATACTGAGTGATAATAGGGAGCATATCATATGCGGCGTTGAACTCGTCTCAAATGTATAACTAATGTCAACAGTGGGTCAAACTGGTCTCCACTGTACATCGGCTACACCCTTCGACGATATGAAGCACTTAAGATGTGGATCTAAATACTGTATTTCTTA
>OZ024858.1:4829730-4837230 GCA_964017155.1 Oasisia sp. SBJ-2009
CGATGAACACCGCCTCGCTAATCACGCCGTACGTGCCGCGTCGTGTCTTACGATCTGCCGGATCGATCTGCCGACCGCGCGTTGTTAGCGGATCTCCGTTACAACCTCGAACGACATGGGCGCCGTTCATTCCCTCGAGCTTGCGTTCCACAGAGTGCTTGAACAAGTTTAGAGCACACCGTGAGACTTGGTATTTTAAGATTACTTTTAATGTCTATTTTTTCCGTACCTTTCACCGTTTTATTTATTTATTTATTACTTTTTTATTAGCTCAACTAGCTTTTGTCATTTTAATTATTTATTAATTAATAGTTTACTAATTTATATATATTTTATTTTGTATTAATTCCAATTGGTACAAATACTATGTTGCTATACTAGTGCGAATATATATATATATATATATATATATATATATATATATATATATATATATATATATATATATATATATATATATATATATATGGAGAGAGCGAGTTGGAGGGAGCGAGAGAGGGGAGGCAGGGAGGGAGGGAGGGAGCGAGCGAGAGAAGGAGGGGGAGAGGGGAGAGATGGGAAGAGAGAGGAGAGCGAGAGATAAAGAGAGAGGCAGAGAGACAGGGAAAGACAGAGAAAGAGACACAGAGAGACAGAGAGACAGAGAGACAGAGAGAGAGAGAGTCAAAGAGAGAGAGAGAGACAGAGAGAGAGAGAGACAGAGAGAGAGACAGAGAGAGAGAGAGACAGAGAGAGAGACAGAGAGACATACAGACAGACAGACAGAGACAGAGACAGAGACAGAGACAGAGACAGAGACAGAGACAGAGACAGAGACAGAGACAGAGACAGAGACAGAGACAGAGACAGAGACAGAGACAGAGACAGAGACAGAGACAGAGACAGAGACAGAGACAGAGACAGAGACAGAGACAGAGACAGAGACAGAGACAGAGACAGAGACAGAGACAGAGACAGAGACAGAGACAGAGACAGAGACAGAGACAGAGACAGAGACAGAGACAGAGACAGAGACAGAGACAGAGACAGAGACAGAGACAGAGACAGAGACAGAGACAGAGACAGAGACAGAGACAGAGACAGAGACAGAGACAGAGACAGAGACAGAGACAGAGACAGAGACAGAGACAGAGACAGAGACAGAGACAGAGACAGAGACAGAGACAGAGACAGAGACAGAGACAGAGACAGAGACAGAGACAGAGACAGAGACAGAGACAGAGACAGAGACAGAGACAGAGACAGAGACAGAGACAGAGACAGAGACAGAGACAGAGACAGAGACAGAGACAGAGACAGAGACAGAGACAGAGACAGAGACAGAGACAGAGACAGAGACAGAGACAGAGACAGAGACAGAGACAGAGACAGAGACAGAGACAGAGACAGAGACAGAGACAGAGACAGAGACAGACAGAGACAGACAGAGACAGAGACACGAGACACGAGACACGAGACACGAGACACGAGACACGAGACACGAGACACGAGACACGAGACACGAGACACGAGACACGAGACACGAGACACGAGACACGAGACACGAGACACGAGACACGAGACACGAGACACGAGACACGAGACAGAGGTGGAACCAGCAGTGTACCAGCTCGTGCGTGCGTGTGTGCGTGCTCCACTGGCTAGTACCGTGCAACTGGAACATTCCTCAGAGCTTTGAAACCACAACGTTGAAACTAGGGTGAAATTTGCCTTAGGGGCTCAGCTGGAGGGTATTAACTTCTTAAAAGCCTACTCCATAATCCTGACGTATTAATATAATATTGTTGTAATTTTGATATGTATCAACAATCAAAACGGAACCAAAGTGGGTTCTGTAACAACGGCTGTGAATTGAGTAGTCTGAAAAATATGTGCGTAAAATAAGTTTCAAAATACATTATCATTGCATGCATTAAAATGTCCATCACGGCCGTGTGACTTTAAAATCTTAGCTAACCACAGTACACCCAACTACTTACGGTCCCAAAAAAAAATTCTGGCAATTTCCGCCAAAAGGTCAAATCCAAAATGGCCGCTGGCATCATCTAGAAAAGTAACCTTTGAACCAAAGCGCCACAAATCACGTGTGAAGACTCTTTTTCGGTTAAGTCGTCCACAAAGATTCTGATTCTGACATCAATTTGACGCTATGACATAATTTTGACCAAAAATTCCAAGATGGCCGCCGAAAACGAAACGAAAACGTAACTTTTGAACCAGAGCATCTAGAAGCATGTATGAAGACACTTTTTCAGGTACGTCGACAACGACGATTCTGATTCAATTTGACGTTATGACACAATTTTGACCCATAAATCCAAGACGGCCGTCTTCTGTTAGAAAGAAACTGTATCTTTTGAACCAGAGCACCTAGACGCATGTATGAATACACTTTTCCGAGATACATCGACCAAGACACCTAATATCGGCTAAAGCAATGCGCTGATGCAAATTATGAAGGTGAGAGTTCAAATTAAGTCTAGGTCACGTGGTAAGGTCAAGGTCATTCGAGATTTATTTTCAAGGTAATATATAATGGTTTAGGAATCGACGTCCGGGACCCAAGTAAAATAAAGGGAGCGAGTACAACCGCTCCCGGACATGATGAATGGTGGTTCTAGAAGTGAGTTCCTTTTGGGATGAGGGCCATATTGGCTGGATTGTTTTAACGAGTATGCTTCGTTTTTCCAGGGATTGGTACGAGCGTACGCGATGTGTGATGCCGTGGTTTTGACGGTCGTTATGTGAGTGGTGTACATAGTTTATGACAATGTCCACTGTTACGTGTGTCCATTATGGCGGGTTTTGCGATGAAGCCACCGATTCCATTACCTCAAGTGAGAGGTGGGAGAATCTCAAGAAAAAGGCCCTGTTATGGAGCTGTCTTGACAAGTTCGGAGATGGCAACGCAACTGTCGATTGGGATAAAGGTCCCATTGGACAACGTGTCCATGATGCATGTAGGTTGAACTTATGTAATACGAAGAAACTTGAGCAGGCCAACAAAAGACATAAAAACCGAGTGTTCGATGAATGCGTATCTCAATCTTCGTCTACGTCTAATGCTTATTCCCGAGCTGCGGCTCCAGCTGCCAAGAAGGTGCGATCGAGTCAAGGGCTGATATATGATAACACAAAGTCGAAAAGATGTCAAGATGAAGCACATGGAATGTGGCCCAACACCGAAACAACTCAAAATCAAGATGCTGAGTACCAAATCACCAAGGTTCCAGCAACAGGTCCAAGAAACATACAAAGGCAAAGACAAGGAAGTAGAACAGAGTGCCAGGAGTGACAAGAGATGCTTTGTAGAGAAGCAGAGTGTGCTGCAGGAAGGGGTGAACAGAGCACTGTCTATAAGATTACCAAACATCGCTATGATAATTATACTAATTACTCTGGCCCCGCGAAAGGCAAAGATGGCAGCACTACTACAACCGAAAAGGAATAGCTAGGCCGATAAATGGGCTGTGCACTCTCGTGAAGTCCCGAACCACCCCCAGCCAGTTTAAAGCGCCGATCCCCCACCAACGCCAGGTGACCTCAAAATCGACACAAGACCCCCAACAGAAGCGGAAGTCAAAAACGCCATCAAAGCTATGACGAGTTGGAACGCCCCAAGCATAGACTCCATTCATGCTGACATTTTGAAAGCCGATATCAGCACAGCTACCAGAGTCCTGACTGAATTGTTCGAGTCAATTTTGGGACAAAGAGACTATCCCAAGTGACTGGGGCAAAGGACTCAGTATACAGCTTCCTAAGAAAGGCAACCATCAAGTATGTGACAACTGGCTTTTCCGTGCACAGGCTTTTCCATCCCCAGTAAAGTGTTCTGTATAATCCTTCTTCGAAGAAGCGAGACAGCTATTGACAAGAAGCTGAGGCAAGAACAAGCGGGATTCCGGAAGAGAAGAGGATGCACTGATCAGATCTTTGCAATGAGAAACATCATAGAGCAGACTCTAAAATGGAACTGCCGCTGTATATCAACTTCATTGATTTAAAAACGCATTTCACAGTATCCACCATGACACCCTATGGAAGATCCTAAGATCCTATGGCATACCTCCTAAGATTGTGTTCACTGATAGAGACGTTTTACAACCACTTTGAATGCAGCGTCATCCTTAGTAATGGATCCTCTGTATGGTTCCCAGTTAATCTGGTGTTAGACAGGGAGGTAACCACTCGCCCATCCTCTTTTTGGTCGTCTTCGATTGGGTTATGCGGGAAACTACATTAGATAAACCCAGGGGTATCCAGTGGACTCTTTTCTCCCAGATAGAAGACCTCGACTTTACCGATGACTGTGCATTTCTATCAGTAAAGCTTGACAATCTGCAGGGGAAAAAACTGATAGATTAGACAGCTATGCAAAGCAAACTGGGCTTACCATCAGTAAAATCAAGACACAAGTGATGAGTATCAGTACCACACCAACCGCATCTGTTATGCTTAATGGTGAACCACTTGAAGTTGTAAAGTACTTTATTTACCTTGGTAATCTCACCGGTAAAGACAATGGTGCCCAAAAAGACATCAAAGCAAGACTGGGAAAACCCCGCTGTGCTTTTGCCAAACTTCATATCATCTGGAAGTCTAAAAAATATACAATGAAAACAAAATTAAGACTTTACAACAGTAATGTGATGTCTGTCTTACTACATTGCTCAGAGTGCTTGCGAGTGGTTAAAGGGGACATGGCATAGATCGACGCCTTCCACAATGGGTGTTTGAGACAAATCTGCCGGATATTCTGGCCCAATGAAATATCTAACGTGGAACTCCACAAGAAGACAGACTGCAACAGTGTTGTCCTGAAAGTTAAACGCAGACGACTGAGATGGCTAGGACATGTCCTGAGATTGCCTCAAAAAAGTATCCCCAAAGTTGCCCTAAGATGGGCGCCACCCGTAAGAAGGAAGCCAGGACGACCAAAAACAACATGGCGAAAGACAGTAATGGCAGAGCTACAAGATATGGGGCTCTCGTGGGGCGAGGCACAGGCCGCAGCAAAGGACAGGACCCTATGAAGGAACATTGTTGTTGTAGCCTTATGTTCCACTGGGGATGTACAGGATAAGTAAGTAAAGTAAATACATTAACACCAGTTAATTTAGTACGTTCTCCTATACAGCTCTACGTATCTATGTGTGACCTCATGTCATGAAATATTACATAATCCAAGCATTGCTACGACGTATGTGTATATATCAGCCATTTAAACTTAATTAAACTTCTAAAAAAAAACATTTCGCTTCTTTATGCATATTTTGGCAAGCAAAAGTGAACACAAGGATGTTGGTTTTGTAATTATGCCACTTGTTGATGTTTACTCACACAGGTTTTATATATATATATATATATATATATATATATATATATATATATATATATATATATATATATATATATATATATATATATATATATATATATACTGACTGGAGGAATACAAGTGTATATGAATGAGTGTGTTAGTAATTAAACGCATGAGTGAATGAGTGATTTAGTGAGTGACTGGGTGAATGAGTGAGTGTGTGAGTAAGCTAGCAAGCAAGCAAGCACGTATATATATATATATATATATATATATATATATATATATATATATATATATATATATGTAACGAAGTACTTATAATTTCCTTGTTAAATTTGCGAAGCTCCGAAAACGTTCCGCGAATGATCTGTGTCAAAAGCACGTGCGGCACTGTTTGCAGTCAGCACAGATTTATTTACAAATATCAGAGGAAACAACAAATAGAAATAACAGATAAGAAGAGACAGACATGTTAAATGTCCAGGACTGGCCGAATTTCTGTTGTTACTTGATGAAGCCAGTGAGATAATTGCAGTCTGGGATCTGGCGCTGAGCCTGAATTAGGTATCAGTAGGATCACAGCCGGCTGCCCTCGGCTGGGACTGGGCTGCTCGACAACAATGGCCAAGAGTTATTCTAATCCTTACTTTGACCAGCAAGAACAAACAGCTGTCTTACTATCTTCTTGTTTGTGTCTTGCCTGTTGTTGACACAGTTTGATAACTTTAGATGATCGTTGTGAATGGCACATGCTCGATATCGAGGGTTCCCCATTATCGCCCACCGCAAACCTGCCGATCTATATTTACATTAAAGTCTGTTTAAAATAAATGTTGCAATCATACATGAAGGCATAATTATTATGAAAGGAATTGTTGTATAACCACTGGTCTAGAACTCGTTCGTCAAGTATCACAAATGACAATACTATTCTTCATCCGTCCAAGGTGGACAACATTTGATAACTCTATTATAACGTGTATATCTTCTTCTCCTTATGAATATGATGGTTGTTGTAGTAGCCCTGTTAGTAATCAAACATGATGGAAGCTATTTACAGCTTGTATGCAATGCTATTTGACTTCAATACTTATATTTCACACTGTTAAAACATTTATTTATTATGCAGAGAAAAAATATTTCTAAACAAATTATATCTGCGTGATATATACACTAAATTATATTATGAATATTTTTTTAATTCATAACAGTTGGCTGCATCGGCCATTTTTTTTATTACAGGTGAAAAGTACTTTTGTGTTTACTTCAAGTACAAGTTTTTACTTTTTACTTGTACTTCAAGTACATATTTCTAGAAGTACTTTTACTTTTACTTGAGTAGGTTTTTCTAGAGTTACTTTTACTTTTACTCAAGTACAAAATAAATGTACTTGTTACAGCTCTGACGGGTAGCAATATCGGTGAATGAAGGAGCAAAAAGGCTTTTCAAAATCATGTTGTCCAATTTTGCTTCAAGATTAATTGCGTGTGTAGAATTTATTTCTAGTCATAAAGCACATCTAGACTGGCTTGTATATGTATATTGTATAGCCACTTAGTGCACACAAACATGTATAGCCACCTAGTGCTCGCGACCATGCATAGCCAATTAGCCACGTACGTGCATGAACATGGATGGTCGCGAGGCGTTATATACACGACACGTGACAGGCCATCTTACCGGCGTTGATGGAGTCGTGGTCAGGCCGAGCGCGCAGCCCGCCCCGCAAATCACAGTTCAGCCCGCAGCACAGGGGCCGTTACGCATATTGGTCATCTGCTTGCCCACAGCCCGCCCCTCCCCGCTCTAACTTGGCCCGCACCCCGCGCCGCCTCGCCCCGCAGTAACGTGGCCCGTAACTCGCCCCGCAGTTGGGCTAAATTTATTATTTGATTGATGAAAAATACTTTAATTGGGTATTCGAATTAATATATGACTAGTTATATATTATATTCTCCTTGCAATTGTTAACCATTTAATTACTTGATATTCAATCAACCAAATTTTTCAGTCAGACAGAAATAATTATGTTGGAAGTCACTGTAGTCATTCACCATGACAACTAATATCCACTACCAGGTAGTCAATTGTCACCTTTTACCAAGGTGGACCCAGCTGCAATTAGCAACAAAAGGTCTCTTTTGCAGAGGCCTGGCTGTCTTTTGATCTTGGT
>OZ024858.1:4842230-4879730 GCA_964017155.1 Oasisia sp. SBJ-2009
AAGGACGCAGACAACACGAACAATTAGAAATACACGCGGAGCGGGAAAATATTGATGTCTCACTTCAACAAATCCGCGCTAACAGAACATGCAACGACTGAAAGTAACATCATAGACCGGGAGTGAGCGAAAAGCATTGACATAGAGCCAAACAGAAGAATCCGACAAATTAAGGAAGCCGTCTGGATCACAAAGACAAAGACATCAATGAATAGAGATGTGGGCAATGTTCCGTAATATTGAAATCTAAGAATTGTTATGTCATTTCCCCTTTCAAACATTGTATAATAGTATGCTAACTTGTATTACTATAGTTGAATTACTATTGTTGAACAAAGATGCCTGCAGATTGCTACAAAAACACACGCGTGCACTGAAGTCAGACTGGTGGGAAAGGAAGGCAGTGGAGCTGCAGAGAGCTGCTGACAGTAACAACATGAAGGGCTTCTACAATGGGCTGAAGGAAGTGTGGGGACCCAAAAAGAAGGGACCTGTTCAACTGAAATCAACAGATGGAATGGAGACCTTCTCTGACAGCAAGAGAGTTGTGGCAAGATGGAGTGAACACTTCCAGAAGCTACTCAACGTCCCTGGCGACATAGATCACGAAGCTCTGGACAACATCCCGCAGCGCATTATCAAGACAAGCCTCGATGAGATTCCAACTACGGATGAGATGGCTAGAGCAATCGCCGGCCTGAAAGATGGCAAAGCACCTGGAGGAGATGGAATTCCCGCAGAAGTATGGAAGCACGGAGGAGACAATCTGTTCAGCAGACTGCACCAACTAATCACCAGTGCCTGGGAGGTGGGTTCTGTACCACAAGCATGGAAGGATGCCAGCATTGTAACCATCTACAAGAAAGGTGATCGAACAGACTGTGGGAACTATAGAGGAATCTCTCTTCTTTCCATAGCGGGCAAGATCTTCGCGAGGATCCTCCTCAACAGACTATCTACCCACATAACACCAGAGGTAGTTCCGGAGACACAATGTGGCTTCAGAGGTAACCGGAGCACCGTGGATGTGATATTTTGTCTCCGACAACTACAAGAAAAATGCATTGAACAGGACCGACCACTGTACATGGTATTTGTCGACTTCAGCAAGGCGTTCGATACAATTGGGAGGACTGGGCTATGGCAGCTACTGAGGAAGTATGGCTGCCCAGAGAAGTTCACAACAATGATCGAGGCACTACATACTGGAATGATGGCGAATGTTAGTGTTGGAGGAGAAGTCTCAGAATCGTTCAGTGTCACAAATGGGGTCAAGCAAGGTTGTGTACTGGCCCCCACGCTCTTCTCTATCTTCCTATCAGCAATGCTCGACGAGGCTTTCCGAGACATGGGGGATGGAGTCTACATACAGTCCAGACAGAACGCTGACCTATTCAACGTTGCACACTTCAGAGCAAAGACCAAGACTACTCGGATACTGATGAGAGAGCTGCTATTCGCAGATGACAGTGCACTGGTTGCACACTCTGCTGAAGAGATGCAGAAAATAGTGGATGCTTTCTCCGATGCGTCAAAGAAGTTCGGCCTGAAGATTAACATCAAGAAGACCGAGGTGCTGTACCAATCCAACTCTACAAGAACCCGAGAGGAGGATATCATGGTTGATGGAAACAAGCTGAACTCTGTTCTAGAATTCACCTACCTCGGAAGCACTATATCAAGTGATGGATGCATTGACGATGAAATACAGAGGAGAATGGCCAAGGCTAGTGCATCTTTCGGCCGACTACGGCAGAGACTCTGGAACAACCACCATGTGTCCATGCGGATTAAAGGCAAGATATACCGTGCAATCGTGCTGTCCACCCTCCTATACGGAGCTGAGGCCTGGACAGTGTACAGACGACAAGTGAAAAAGCTGCATGCCTTCATGATGCGACATCTGCGTTCGATCATGAGGATAACCTGGATGGACAAAATGACAAACAAGGAAATACTAGAACGAACAGGGCTGCCATCTATGGAAGATCTTCTGATCAGAAAGAATCTCCGGTGGACTGGACACCTTATGAGGATGTCACCAGACAGGCTACCGAAGCAGGTTCTCTACTCGCAACTGTCTTCGATCGATCTGGTCAGAGAAAGAGAGGGCGCCCTCGTCTCCGGCGTCTACGACGACGACGGCCGATCGAGAAATCGCACGCGACATCAAGGAGAAGCTGTGCTATGTCGCACTTGACTTCGAGCAGGAGATGGCCACAGCGGCCGCTTCATCGTCCCTGGAGAAGAGCTACGAGCTTCCCGACGGCCAGGTGATCACCATCGGCAACGAGAGGTTCCGGTGCCCAGAGACCGTATTTCAGCCAAGTTTCCTGGGTAAGGATACGGAGACTTGCGGTATCCACGAGACAACATGCAACAGTATTATGAAGTGCGACATAGACACCCGTAAAGACTTGTATGCCAACACTGTGCTGTCTGGTGGCAGCACGATGTTCCCTGGCATCGCTGACCGCATGCAGAAAGAGATGACAGCTCTGGCTCCTGCCACAATGACGATCAAGATCATCGCACCACCAGAGCGCAAGTACTCCGTATGGATCGGCGGCTCCATCCTCGCCTCCCTGTCCACCTTCCAGCAGATGTGGATCAGCAAGCAGGAATACGACGAGACTGGCGCATCAATTGTGCACCACAAGTGTTTCTAAATTGTAATAAATGTATTGCGAATGTGAAAGACTTTAACATCTGATAACGTGATTGGTTTGGAACATTCCTGAAGGTCATTGGTGGGGCAGTCGGCAGGTTCACATTTAGCAACATACATAGTACGTTCAAGCCGCTGTATTACGGGATGGACGTATACGTTTTCGATTGATGCATACCGATTGTATTTTGTATTATATTATATACTGTACATTGTTTCATAAACAGTCTTTGTTACAAAAAAGTGACTCGTTCTCTGGTTCGAAGAGGCGTATATTTTTCATTATTTTTCTATCCTTGCATTATTGGCCTAGTTCTAGTAGTAATAGATCCATTATATCTGTTTAATGTATACAAAGTAGTCTCAACTAAGGTTAGGTACTCCTCTACATATAACAAACCGCACTCGTGGGTTTAACTAAGTGAGCTAAGTCACCCATTCGACTTGACACACCTTGCTAAGTCACCCATTCGACTTTACACACCTTGCTAAGTCACCCGTTCGACTTGACACAACTTGCCAAGTCACCCGTTCGACTTGACACACCATGCTAAGTCACCCGTTCGTCTTGTCACGCCTAGCTAAGTCACCCGTTCGTCTTATGCAGTAACATCGGGGTCAGGTGTCTTAGCATGCTAGGACCCAATACGAAAAAAGAAGTTCAAAGGCCCATTGTTTTACTTTGAACTTGCGTTGTGTTTTGGCCTACTTTTCTACTTTAAAATATCCAAGTCCGGTGAATAGGTCAATTCGGGACCTACAGAATGCTGTATAGAAGAACGTTGTCTCCGTTTCCCTTGATTGTCAGTTCCAAATTATGACATAACTTTGCGCGATATTTATGCATGTCATCGCCGATATTTCGCACCACTTACCAGGAACTGTCGCGATGCTTATTCACGGTGACCCAGCAAAGGGGTGTCGCCACCTGCCGTCTTCTACTGAACTACACCACGACAAGCGAACGTGTGGCGAAAATTCCTACTGAAATGTAAATGACGACTTAGCTTTATTGTTTAAAAAAATGTACCATTTATATACATTACAAATTTTATAAACACCCACTATTCAGACAATAATACTACAACAATTCAAAACAGACCAACATTTCCAGGTATTTCACCGTATTTGTTTGTAGCGGCTGCCCGTGTCAGCAACTGTTGCATCAGTAGTCTCGCTTAACCGACTGTCGGTCGGCTGCGGAACTACGCCGAAAAGACAGTCTGGCTACATAAACGGCTTAATTTTTTTTTTATCAGCCGTGATCTATACAATGCTGCCACCTCACGGACACTGCCGTAATGTATATTTTTATAAACAACTGCAAATTTGTATTTCTATTTAGTTTGTGTTAATATAAGTTTAATTTTAAATAGTTTTTTATAATACACCATTACTTGATAAAAAAAAGGTATCCTTATTTAATGTGTATGCTATCCGTGTGGGGCTAGACAATGCTGCCACCTCACGGATACTAGTTAATCCTGCCGTAATTCTTATTTTAGAAACAACTGTAAATTTGAATTTTTACTTACTTTTGTGTTAATATAAGTTCAATGTTGAATACTTTTCATATGATATTATTATCTTCTAAAAGATATCGTTATTTTAATTTTTATTTCATAGTTGGCCTAAGAACCAATCAGCGTCTCTACCCTAATCTGGGGCAAGGCTACCCGGATGCACGTTTGGACTCACCACATAGGTTAAGGCTACAGGGCCTTTTTCGACCAATGAGTAACGAGCTTGTGTCCACGTGGGCAGCCCTGTTTACACGATACACGTGATAATTGTTTCCACGTGCTTCTGCTAAGCCCATATATATAAATAGAACACGCCAGTAGTCTATAAGGGAAAGATTAATTATCTAACTCTGTGGTTAAGCCTGTTTCCACGAACGTCACGTGTTCAACCAGCGGGAAATTTAACTTCGTTGGCGGCCACAGAGTTAGATCATTAATCTTTCCCCTATAGTTCTAAGGGCGTGTTCTATTTATATCTATGTTGGCGGCAGAAATGTCTGTCAGTTGCAACTGTCCAGATTGTATTACTGCTATCTGGGTTATAGATTGTTTTTTGTATGGTATAGTGCATGTATGCACAGCAATTAGTAGCTGTGTCTAGATTAATCTTTATGTGTTACTTGAGTTGTATATGTTTTTTTGTTTGTTGAATAAAATAAATTATATTAAATTTGTGCCAGCTTTATTTTCGTATTACTAATTAATGTATTACTGCTGTCTGGGTTATAGATTGTTTTCTGTATGGTACAGTGCTTATGTGTGCACAGCAATTAGTTGCTGTGTCTATATTAATCTTTATGTGTTACTTGTATATTTGTTGTTGTTTGTTGAATAAAATCAATTACTTTAAATTTGTACCAGCTTTATTTTCATATTACTAATTAATGTATTACTTTTACATTGTTTTTAGTAATTATTTACACACATAATTAATTTGAAATGCAAAAAACTCATGACAGACATGTACATTAAATTTAACAAATGGCACGTACTTTCTCTTCAAAGTAATATAGTCATAATTGTTATTGTTATTTCAAATAATATTTCTGTTCAGTTCGTTGAGATAAAGTGCGCAGAAAATTATCACACTTTACAGACTGTAAACACGGAATTCGGAGAAAAATCTAGTTACGTGTACAATGTAAACAAAAGCAGAACCACATGGAAACATTGCCACGTGTACCGTATAAACAGAGGCTACCCACGTGGACACATGCTCGTTACTCATTGGTCGAAAAAGGCCCTGTAGCCTTAACCTATGTGGTGAGTCAAAACGTGCTACCCGGATGTAGAACGTGCTACCCGGATGTAGAAACTTAATACCCATTAATATCCCAAGCGGAGTTGAGGGGCTTAAAAGTGCTGCCACTTCACGGAGTCTGGGTAACCGAGGCTAGTGCATCAGGAGTCCATGAAACACTATTCCTCGCAGGTCTCCAACGCATTGTACGGAGACGTTACCTGAATCAAGCTCCTAATTGGTTTCGCTGCTCATCACTGTTCCATCCGTTTGACCATTGAGGTACCAATACGAGGCTCTAACTAAAACAGAAACGCCGACATTGTCCGGCAAGTGATATTACTGACTAAGGTTATTTTCACAGTTTTGCAAGGCGACATCTGCCGGGAGGGAGACGGGGGAGACGGGGGAGACGGGGAGACGGGGGAGACGGGGGAGACGGGGGAGACGGGGGAGACGGGGGAGACGGGGGAGACGGGGGAGACGGGGGAGACGGGGGAGACGGGGGAGACGGGCGAGACGGGGGAGACGGGCGAGACGGGGGAGACGGGGGAGACGGGGGAGACGGGGGAGACGGGGGAGACGGGCGAGACGGGGGAGACGGGGGAGACGGGGGAGACGGGCGAGACGGGCGAGACGGGCGAGACGGGGGAGACGGGCGAGACGGGGGAGACGGGGGAGACGGGGGAGACGGGGGAGACGGGCGAGACGGGGGAGACGGGGGAGACGGGGGAGACGGGGGAGACGGGGGAGACGGGGTAGACGGGGGAGACGGGGGAGACGGGGGAGACGGGGTAGACGGGCGAGACGGGGGAGACGGGGGAGACGGGGGAGACGGGGGAGACGGGGGAGACGGGGGAGACGGGGGAGACGGGGGAGACGGGGGAGACGGGGGAGACGGGCGAGACGGGCGAGACGGGGGAGACGGGGGAGACGGGGGAGACGGGGGAGACGGGGTAGACGGGCGAGACGGGGGAGACGGGCGAGACGGGCGAGACGGGCGAGACGGGGGAGACGGGGGAGACGGGGGAGACGGGGGAGACGGGGGAGACGGGGGAGACGGGGGAGACGGGGGAGACGGGGGAGACGGGGGAGACGGGGGAGACGGGGAGACGGGGGAGACGGGCGAGACGGGGGAGACGGGGGAGACGGGGAGACGGGGGAGACGGGGGAGACGGGGGAGACGGGGAGACGGGGGAGACGGGCGAGACGGGGGAGACGGGGGAGACGGGCGAGACGGGGGAGACGGGCGAGACGGGGGAGACGGGGGAGACGGGCGAGACGGGGGAGACGGGCGAGACGGGGGAGACGGGGGAGACGGGGGAGACGGGGGAGACGGGGGAGACGGGGGAGACGGGGAGACGGGGGAGACGGGGGAGACGGGCGAGACGGGGGAGACGGGGGAGACGGGCGAGACGGGGGAGACGGGGAGACGGGGGAGACGGGGGAGACGGGGGAGACGGGGGAGACGGGGGAGACGGGGGAGACGGGGGAGACGGGGGAGACGGGGGAGACGGGCGAGACGGGGGAGACGGGCGAGACGGGGGAGACGGGGGAGACGGGGGAGACGGGGGAGACGGGGGAGACGGGCGAGACGGGGGAGACGGGGGAGACGGGGGAGACGGGGGAGACGGGCGAGACGGGCGAGACGGGGGAGACGGGCGAGACGGGGGAGACGGGGGAGACGGGGGAGACGGGCGAGACGGGCGAGACGGGGGAGACGGGGGAGACGGGGGAGACGGGGGAGACGGGGGAGACGGGGGAGACGGGGGAGACGGGGTAGACGGGCGAGACGGGCGAGACGGGGGAGACGGGGGAGACGGGGGAGACGGGGGAGACGGGGGAGACGGGGGAGACGGGCGAGACGGGCGAGACGGGGGAGACGGGGGAGACGGGGGAGACGGGGTAGACGGGCGAGACGGGGGAGACGGGGGAGACGGGCGAGACGGGCGAGACGGGGGAGACGGGGGAGACGGGGGAGACGGGGGAGACGGGGGAGACGGGGGAGACGGGGGAGACGGGGGAGACGGGGGAGACGGGGGAGACGGGGAGACGGGGGAGACGGGGGAGACGGGGGAGACGGGGGAGACGGGGAGACGGGGGAGACGGGGGAGACGGGGGAGACGGGGAGACGGGGGAGACGGGCGAGACGGGGGAGACGGGGGAGACGGGCGAGACGGGGGAGACGGGCGAGACGGGGGAGACGGGGGAGACGGGGGAGACGGGGGAATGCTTGGATGATGCATACAAGTTACACGCATTACACAAGTCTCCCAGACCTGACAAAACTACCCCAAACAATTAAAAGAATGTGCAATCACCGTACTTGATTTTTTTCATAAATCCCTGAAAGAGTGGAAAGTCTGATTCGACTGGTAAACTACATAAGTCAAATAAGGGAATAGCAGAGAATTACAGGCCATTGTGAGCATATTTGCCAGAATTACTTGGTTTTATAATTTTTACAGCAGGAAGAAGATCCTCCTTAATTTCAGGCATAGAACGAATCCCTTGACAATGATTACAAGGTTAACGCTGTTTACCTGCGTTACCAGAAGGCCTTTATCACAGTACAGCACAGGTATAGATTAAGCAGCAAATCAAAGAAATGGACTGGTGACTTCTTGAATGGATGATGGATGAGAGTGGGTGTGAGAGGGTTACAGACAGTGTGGTATGAGGCAAGGAGTGGTATTGCTCTGGGATCTGTATAGAACCACGTCCGTTTCTTACATGACACCACGGAAGATGTCTGTGGTGAAGTCAGGATGTTTGTAGATGATGCGAAGATCTGACAGCCTCGGCGACTGACACACAATATTGCGAAAGATCATAACCACATTATGCGGGTGGCCTAGACTGTGGCTAGTAATGCTGCTTAATACACCAACATGCACTTAGGTAGTGATAATCCACTTTGGGTAGTCATAAACCGCTTTGGATAGTAATAATCCACTTTTGATAGTAATAATTCCCTTTAGGTTGTAATAACCCTAGCGTCATGCCAGTCCATTCCGGGATGTTGTCCTCTCATCTCTTTTCCTGTCTGCCTCTCCTTCTCCTTCCTTGTACTGTGCCATGCAGGATTGTCTTGGCAAGCCCTGTAGATCTTGTTATATGCCCGTACCATTTCAGTTTGCGTCGTCAGGAGATCTTCGTGGGGTCCAATGGCTTGCCGAGTCCTGTTTCGCACCTCTCCGTTGGAGATGTGGTCTCTGTAGGTGATGCCGAGGAACTTTCTGAGGCATGTCATCTCCATAGCCTGTATCCTTCTCTCTGTGTCTGCTGTTAGTGTGCATGACTCACAGGCGTATATGAATATGGAAATGACAAGGGAGCGCATCAGTCTTACTTTGAGTTGAGCTCTATTTTCCTGTCATTCCAGATGGTCTTGTGTGTTATGAGTATCGCTGTGATCTGGGCGATCCTGGTTAGAATTTCAGGTTTGGATCATTCATCTGCGATGATGGCTCCCAGATATTTGAAGATGTTGACGCAATCTAGTTTCTCACCGTTGAACCTGATGTCAGTGTTGATGCTATTGGTGTTGGTCATCAGTTTGGTCTTCTCTGCATTGATCTACATGCCGAAGGCTGTAGAAGTCTTGTCAAGGCGCTCCACCAAGTCAGCTAACTCCTCTTCCTTTCCTGCCAGGCCGTCTATGTCGCCGGCAAAACGCAAGTTCGTAATTGTCCTCTCGCAAATGCTGCCTGTCCCTTCATGGTCATTCAGTGCGTCAGCCATAATTCTCTCCAAGAAGATGTTAAAGAGTGTAGGGGACAGCACACAGCCTTGTCTTACTCCGACTGTGGTTTTGAACAGTCCCTTATGCTGCTATTAGAGTAGACTGCGCTGGTGGCCTTGTCATAGAGGTTCTGTGTCATTCTGATCAGGTTGGCATTGATGTTGTACTGCCTCATCGTGGCCCATTGCGCTGCATGCCATATCCTGTCGAACGCCTTCTTGAAGTCCACGAAGACATGGTAGAGGTCTTGCTGGTGTTGGAGGTACTTCTCGCACTGTATCCTAAGGTTGAAGATCTGCTCTGTTATGCTGCGCCCTGGTTTGAAGCCTACTTGTTCCTCAGCGGTGATCTTTTTCGCTTGTGGCTTCAGTGGGTTCAGCAAGTTCGTCAACATACCTTTGCTCGGGTGGCTGATGAGGCTGAAGGTACGATAGTTCTGTCATAGCTGTAGGATGCCTTTCTTCAGAAGGGTGATGATGAGAGATTGGATCCACGGCGTTGGCCACTCCCCTGACTGCCAGATCGTGTTGCAGACAGTCAGTAGGGCGTCTATGATGGCTTCTCCCCCTGCCCGCACCAGCTCCGCTGGGACGTTGTCCGCTCCTGCTGACTTCCCGTTCTTGGGCGATTTCACCGCTGCGTTCACGTCTTCGTGAAGGATATGATAGTTGTCGTTTTTGGTTGTAGGAGGGACGTTCAGTACTTCTGGGTCTCCTGTGGCTGTGTAGTTGTGCAGCTCGGAGCAATACTCGGACCACCTCTTTCGGATGTCCTATTCTTCAGTCAAACAAATAATACATTATGTGTAGAAAGAATCCTCTTTGGATATCAGCAGATGGCGCTTGCATAGACGCCCGCCTCCTAAAACATTGCATATTTGTTTCATGAAGATAAACAGATTGCAATGCAGCTGTTATTTTTGTAAAGTAAAAGATAAATAGGTAGAACATCGGATTTTTATTCTTGCCAAACAGGCTGTCATCAGTTGTAAATTGATAAACACATGTTACCGGTTCGAATCAACGTTGACGTGCCACATTAATGTTGTTTTCCAGCGTTGTGATCGTTCGCAGTATAGGATCGTCGCGCAGATTCCACGTGACCACGAATGTTCCACTATTTATGAAGCCAACTCGTTAACACTCAGACATCTGTGTCATAGATTTATCAAAATACAACAATCAGACGCTCAGAAAGGTAAATCAACTCACCCACAATGCCACTGATTGACATCCATTTCAAAGAGGTAGAAACACTAAATAAGAGTGTTACACCTATCAAGCAGCAGTTCCTGATAAACTAAAACCATTAATTTTGAAAGAACTACTCCACGAACTCACACGAGTTTCGACTAATACATTTAATAGATCCACATAAAATATGAAAGAGTTAAAAACCAATATTGCCCATATATTTATGAACGACCACTGCTTTTAGTTGAACCTATCTCGGATGCCGTCCTGGAATTAGTACGAAATCGATGCTAAAGCTGACACATTGTTCAGTTTTCGACATTCAACTAAACAGTATGACCCCTGTGACGCAACCTGAAGTTACATTGGATGTAACAATAAGCAAATGGATGCCCACATTAATTTCAACAAGATGCACAAAGATGTTTCTACAATTATGTATATACAAGATGGCCGACGATTAGCCGGCTACACCCAAATCACTGTTATATTAACCGTTCATCAATCAGATCTAAAGACCCCGACGTTGAGTTCACGTCCGAATCGTCGTCCAGTTCTACAGACATGAGCAAGGGTAGTCGCGTGTCCAGTGTCGCTTTGTCGTTGACCATTGTATGTTGTGTTCCTTCGTCGTCGCGCTTAGTCCAGATGAATTCACGCGATCGCTCAGAATCGGGCGTGGTCACGTCAACACTGCAACAACAGAACATCGGGCGTGGTCACGTCAACACTGCAACAACAGAACATCGGGCGTGGTCACGTCAACACTGCAACAACAGAACATCGGGCGTGGTCACGTCAACACTGCAACAACAGAACATCGGGCGTGGTCACGTCAACACTGCAACAACAGAACATCAGGCGTGGTCACGTCAACACTACAACAACAGAACATCGGGCATGGTCACGTCAACACTGCAACAACAGAACATCGGGCGTGGTCACGTCAACACTGCAACAACAGAACATCGGGCGTGGTCACGTCAACACTGCAACAACAGAACATCGGGCGTGGTCACGTCAACACTGCAACAACAGAACATCGGGCGTGGTCACGTCAACACTGCAACAACAGAACATAGGGCGTGGTCACGTCAACACTGCAACAACAGAACATCGGGCGTGGTCACGTCAACACTGCAACAACAGAACATCGGGCGTGGTCACGTCAACACTGCAACAACAGAACATCGGGCGTGGTCACGTCAACACTGCAACAACAGAACATCGGACGTGGTCACGTCAACACTGCAACAACAGAACATCGGGCGTGGTCACGTCAACACTGCAACAACAGAACATCGGGCGTGGTCACGTCAACACTGCAACAACAGAACATCGGGCGTGGTCACGTCAACACTGCAACAACAGAACATCGGCCGTGGTCACGTCAACACTGCAACAACACAACATCGGGCGTGGTCACGTCAATACTGCAACAACACAACATCGGGCGTGGTCACGTCAACACTGCAACAACAGAACATCGGGCGTGGTCACGTCAACACTGCAACAACAGAACATCGGGCGTGGTCACGTCAACACTGCAACAACAGAACATCGGGCGTGGTCACGTCAACACTACAACAACAGAACATCGGGCGTGGTCACGTCAACACTACAACAACAGAACATCGGGCGTGGTCACGTCAACACTGCAACAACAGAACATCGGGCGTGGTCACGTCAACACTGCAACAACAGAACATCGGCAGTGGTCACGTCAACACTACAACAACAGAACATCGGGCCTGGTCACGTCAACACTGCAACAACAGAACATCGGCCGTGGTCACGTCAACACTACAACAACAGAACATCGGGCGTGGTCACGTCAACACTACAACAACAGAACATCGGGCGTGGTCACGTCAACACTGCAACAACAGAACATCGGCCGTGGTCACGTCAACACTACAACAACAGAACATCGGGCGTGGTCACGTCAACACTGCAACAACAGAACATCGGCCGTGGTCACGTCAACACTACAACAACAGAACATCGGGCGTGGTCACGTCAACACTGCAACAACAGAACATCGGGCGTGGTCACGTCAACACTGCAACAACACAACTTCGGACATGGTCACGTCAACACTGCAACAACACAACATCGGGCGTGGTCACGTCAACACTGCAACAACACAACTTCGGACATGGTCACGTCAACACTGCAACAACACAACATCGGGCGTGGTCACGTCAACACTGCAACAACACAACATCGGACATGGTCATGTCAACACTGCAACAACACAACATCAGACGTCGTCACGTCAACACTGCAACAACACAACAACGGGCGTGGTCACGTCAACACTGCAACAACACAACATCGGGCGTGGTCACGTCAACACTGCAACAGCACAACATCGGGCGTGGTCACGTCAACACTGCAACAACACAACTTCGGACATGGTCACGTCAACACTGCAACAACACAACATCGGACGTGGTCACGTCAACACTGCAACAACACAACATCGGGCGTGGTCACGTCAACACTGCAACAACACAACATCGGGCGTGGTCACGTCAACACTGTAACAACACAACATCGGATGTGGTCACGTCAACATTGCAACAACACAACATCGGACGTGGTCACGTCAACGCTGCAACAACACAACATCGGACGTGGTCACGTCAACACTGCAACACTACATAACATCACTTCAACACTGCAATTCTCTCTCGCTCTCGCTCTCTCTCAGTCCCTCTGGGTCCCTCTCAGTCTCTCACTCTTTCCCTCACTCATTCACTCTCTCACGTTTTCTCACTGACTCACTCACCCATTTACGCCCTCTTCTCCTCACGCCCTCACTCATTCACTCAACTCCACCAAATACACACGAGCGCGTCATTCTGTTATTCTGCGTTGTCAGGGTCAGGGTGCTACACTTGACTCCAGGTGTTGCTTCAGTATCGTAGTGTAATATATGGCAATGCTTAATTTTAGGTTGTTTTAAAAATACGGAGTTGGGTAGCTACATCGGAAAACCCTGCGGACGTCGCCTCCCTGACTAGCGTGTGTCTGTTCAATGCAGCCTTTCCTCCTGAGTGAGCCCTTCCTCGGCATTGGCGCGATCACTCTATTTTTTCTAGACACATTATTGGGTTCTACTTATATGCGTGCGCGTGCGCGTGCGCGTGCGCGTGCGCGTGCGCGTGCGCGTGCGCGTGCGCGTGCGCGTGCGCCTAGGCCTAATTTAAACGTTTCAACACGAAGAGTTAGTTGTCGTTCATGACAAGTAATTATGGGGTAAACATGAGCGTGATAGCATCAGCCATTCATCGCTTATCTGCTTTATAGGAATGCAGTTAACATTCCGATAATCACCTCGGGCAAGTCAGTGAGCTCTGACGATCTGAACGAGTGGCGAACGTTTTAAAATAACCCATAAATAGTAGGACCGGGGCAACTATTCAGTGCAAGTTGCCTCGTATCAGCGAACAAAAGTTTATGAGGCGCGACGATAACATTGACAAACCTGTCTACACCAGATAAATGGCGCGCTCTAGGTGAGTACGCGGTGAACAATGCCAGACGTTGGCGGAGACACGCCGGAAGCGGCGGGTGGCTCGGTGAACGAGGCCCAGTGCTCAAGGCGACGTCACGTTAGACTGAAGCAGTTGCTGCGGACGCTGGCGCAAAGCACCGATTGAAAGCACCGACAACATTGTCTGCGTGTGAATGTGTGTGGGAAAATCGATGTCAGGAATGTTAGCGTATTATTCCAATACATGTTAATGGAACGTCTGGATTTGCAAATGTTGTAATTGCAATTATCTCATAAGTGAATTTAACTGATAACACAGACATAACAATGCGTGATAACTGCTCGTTGATTGTGTCGTATCACAACCAGCCGTAGGGGCTGCTGTGTCCCATTAATTCACTTGTAATGCAGCAACACACGGCGAGGCAAACAATCCGGCAAGATGGCGTTACACACTTTGATGTGTGTACATTGTTTCAGAATTTTATCAAAGGCTCAACAGCGCTACTGGGCATCCGATAAGTCACATAGTTGATGTGTGTTTATTAGATAAGCATTTCTCCCACGCACGATTGTGCTGTAGCTGTTTATTTGGTATGTTTTGTTAACATTCTGACAAAATTATATGTTCAAGCGTGCGCCAACTGTAACACACACACACACACACACACACACACACACACACACACACACACACACACACACACACACACACACACACACACACACACACACACACACACACACACACACACACACACACACACACACACACACACACACACACACACACACACACACACACACACACACACACACACACACACACACACACACACACACACACACACACACACACACACACACACACACACACACACACACACACACACACACACACACACACACACACACACACACACACACACACACACACACACACACACACACACACACACACACACACACACACACACACACACACACACACACACACACACACATACATACATACATACATACATACATACATACATACATACATACATACATACATACATACATACATATATGTACATATGCCCGCCTGTCTGCCTGTCTCCATCACAGGTGTGTTCTCTAGGTTCATCCAGATCTTGTTCTCAAACTATTCATTGCACTCATATTATATATATATATATATATATATATATATATATATATATATATATATATATATATATATATATATATATATATATGTATATATATATATTATATATATGTATATATATATATATATATATATATGTATATATATATATATATATATATGAGTTATATGAGATCACAGACTACTTTATAGAACACAGATAGTAACAAAAATAGGTTGATGGAAAGATCTTACTAGGATGGAAGCGTAAGATTGGAGGAATGTGGTAACTGAATGGACAACTGGCAATACATAACAACAGGAAAACAGAACAGCTAAATATATGCTGCCGAGTAGTAAATACGATAGTTGGCGTCACTTTGTGTTAAGGAAAATGTAGAGGAAAAATTGATAAGTTCTCTATGTGAACTGTGGCACAGGTGTGTCTAGTGGTGCTCTCACCTGACATGACATTCAATGGCCGCCACAATCAGTTCAAGGTCATCGAGGTCATCGGTTGTGAAGCCGACCTCGCACTGTCGCCATCGCTCCAACTTGCGCAGTTGTCGACTCAGTACTTCATTATCGTTCACTGCGCATGTCTCCGAGCTGCGTCCGTTGTCGAGTGTCACGTGTTTACCGCGGCGGAAGGCGTCGATGAGTCGCCGCAGTCGACCGTCGTTCTTCAGCAGTCGATTCACCAGTGGGTCTTCCTCAATGCGACTGTAGACACTGTCCGGTCGCCGCGGACACCCGCCTGGGTGACTGAGTGTCCGCGACCGCCGCTTGTCATCGCTGCTGCACAGACGGCTCTTTCTGTGGAACAAGGCGCACCTTGTGAGTGTGTGAGTGTGTGTGTGTGTGTGTGTGTGTGTGTGTGTGTGTGTGTGTGTGTGTGTGTGTGTGTGTGTGTGTGTGTGTGTGTGTGTGTGTGTGTGTGTGTGAGAGAGAGAGAGAGAGAGTGCGCGTGCGTGCCTGTGTGTATGTGACAGTGTGTGTGTGCGTGCGTGTGTGTGTGCGTGAGTGCGCGCATGTAATTTTGACTTGTACATATAATTTCATGACATCATAATAGTTTTACACGGCCACTGTGTCAATTAAACCACTGTGTTATGCATGATTCGGACGGCGCCGTTTCGACGGTGAAATAGACATCAATCAGTATGTATATTCATCAGTATGTATATCACATCCGTCGTTTATACCTACTATGATTTACCCAAAGAGAATGTACGCCCGAGTGTTACTGATCCTATGTGTCGGCTACAGCTCGCGTCTGCAACCGACGATAATCATTAGACTAAACTACGGGTGCCTCCTCTCCTTTTCTTTGCTGACGATCATTGACTCCTGCATTTGTTTGTTGAACTTCCGCCTGCTATAGACGGTGATTGTTGTGTTTGCTGAAAGGCTCCGTGATAACGTGCCCTGCGTTCAACTAGCCCGGTGTTCCCTATACTCACAGACGTTTTGCCGCCGACTCGAAGGCGTCTAGCTTCTCCTCTGTGAGTTCCAGCGTCGCCTGCGACATCTGCCTTGCCGTGTCCTGCACGCTCGTCTGCAGACCGCGGACGCCGTCGGTGAGGTTAGACAGGTCCGTCGACAGGACGTCAGCCGGACAGTCCCGGTGACGTATGGCAGCCTACACGAGACAGACAGCGTCACTCGACTCATTGAGTCTCAGTTATAACATCATATTGGCTCAGTGAGTTATAGCGTCATATTGGCTCAGTGAGTTATAGCGTCATGTTGGCTCAGTGAGTTATAACGTCATGTTGGCTTAGTTAGTTATAAAGTCATGTTGGCTCAGTGAGTTATAACGTCATATTGGCTCAGTGAGTTATAACGTCATATTGGCTCAGTGAGTTATAACGGCATATTGACTTAGTGAGTTAAAAAAAAATCAAAAATGGCAATACACTTGAATCGCTTTTGAATAAAAAAATTAAACCTTGAAGAGCAATGTATATGTATTGTAATTGTATTTAAAAAATAGCAATACACTTGAACCGTATTTATATTAAAAAATGAAATCTACAAAAGCAATGTATATGTATTGTATTTGATCCCCAAATGTGTATTTGGACCCAACCCTGGTTTGAATTAATGATGTGCTATTGTATTGATTTGACTGAGTTGGGTAGTTGTGCATTAATTACACTTCTCGACTTCTTATGATGACACCTTATGGTTCCATAAACCGTCTGTGTTAATAACCAGCTAAGCAACCAGCGTATGGTGACGTCACCTGCCACTGGAGATGGAGCCGGTCGACGGAAGCGAGGAGCAGCGAGAGCCGGTACGTGACGACGCTGGCTCTAGTGAGCAGGAGGAAGTCGACGAGCTCCTCCAGGGCCGGCACAGACCAGCTGTCAGAGCCGTTGCGCCAACGCCTCAACTTGCGCATGCGCTGTCTGAGGGTCGTCAGACAGTCTTCGACGTCCAGAGTTGCCATCGCGGTGACGTCACTGTCGTCACTACTCGCTCTCACGTGGTTGCGCAGTTGCACGCAGGAACCGTTCGACTGCGCCGGTGAGACCGGAAGTCGGTTGAGAGCATCAATGATATGCTGCGGATAAACAGGACAAAACATTCCAAGATGGTGCCCAGAGGAGCGATGTTGGGAACTTTCATGGAATCAATCGACTGATAATATTGTCCTTAAAATAAGTTTATATATGAGATCAGAATAAAACTAGATTCCAGTTGTTTCGTTTGTCAACTTAATGAATATTTCAACAATTGCACACTCATATTAATGTAATTACCGGTATTGAATAGATCGTTCTAATTTGATGTAGGATGTGTTTATACAAAACATGCCTGCACCATTCAACCGTGATCCTTGTTAACACCTGTGTAGACTTACCTGTATATCATGTTCCATCCCCGCGAGATTTGCGTGAAGTCTGTTTTCGAACTGGTCTGTCTCTGCCATCTTCTGACGAGGCTGCGTCAGACATTGAAACTGACGAATGCCTACAAAAAACGGGAAATAAAATGAAACGACAAGCAGCGGGAAGACGTCGGGAAGAAAGAGGACAGAGAAAAATGACAGGGAGAAACAGGACAGAGAAAGATGACTGGAAGAACGAATACGGAGAGAAGACGTCGGGAAGAAAGATGACTGGGGAAGATGACGCAGATGAGTAGACATGGAGAAAGAAGACAGAGTACAGACGACGGAGAGAAAGAGGAGGGGAGAAGACGCCGGGGAGAAAGAGGGGAGAGGGAAGATGCCGGGGAGAAAGAGGAGGGAGGGAAGATGCCGGGGAGAAAGAGGAGGGAGGGAAGACGCTGGGGAGAAAGAGGAGGGAGGGAGACGCCGGGGAGAATGAGGAAGGTGAGAAGATGACGGGGAGAAAGTGGCCTGAGGGAAGACGCCATTGAGAAAGAGGACGGAGGAAAGACAACTTGTTGTGTCACTGATTGGTCGGTGACGTGTTGGCCCTCATCATATATAGAGAACGAAATGTTCTAGAAGCACCGTCTGACGAGTGAAGCTAGTGCTGGTGCACATTTACTTTATTGTTAACATCACAATGGGCGCCGTGTCAAGTCAATTACTCGCATCATAGCGTTCCGTTGTTGTTGCGAGTCTGTCAGTAAAGCGCCTTGAGCAGTCTTAATTCAGCACAACGAGGTCACTCACCGCCACATATGAATCGACACGGACGGACTGTAGCTTGACTGCAAGCTACACGATATTACCTTGTTGCACCATTCACAGGACTTTTGCAACTGGCGAGATAGAATAAAACCGCACACGTCGAATATAACAGCGTCAGTTTACTGTCGACGTCTCAGACCAGTGAAGAGGCGCGTCATGTATTTCTCCAGTAGTGTCAGTGTAATAACTTTATGATTCACATGTCATAATGTAAAAATATCTAATCTGCGCAGAAGTTGGATGCGTAGAGAGAGGAAGAGAGAGAGAGAGAGAGAGAGGGGGGGAGAGAGAGAGGGGGGAGAGAGGGAGAGAGGGAGAGAGGGAGAGAGACAGACAGAGAGGAGAGGGAGAGAGAGGGAGAGAGAGAGAGAAAATGAGAGGGAGAGAGAGAGAGAGAGAGAGAGAGAGAGAGAGAGTTAGAGGATATATCGAACATGCATTGTCACCTTACCTACTGCTCACGACCATGCATAGCACCCAGGGTTGGGTCCAAATGCACATTTTGGGATCAAATATAAATAAAACTCAGCTAAATCAAATTCAGATACAAGCACATTGCTTTTCCAGATTCCTATTCAAATACAAATTTCCAATTCAACTACAAAATTACACTGCCTTTTTTTATTCAAATACGGTTCAAGTACATTGTCATTTTTTTATTTGATTCAAATATGATTGAAATACATGGCCCGTGTTTCTATTATAGTTCAAGTGTATCTTAGTGGGTGGATTTTTGTGTTTGGCTTGATTGACTGCTGTATACTAACTGGCAGACAGGGTGGGTAGCTAGGGGATAGCTCTTCCCTGCACTGGAGAAAACCTGGGTTCCTTTGTCTTACCGCAGGATGTTTACATAGCAGGTGACAAAACGGTTCTTTGAAGTCCTATTTTCTCAGTGCTGCCTACCCACTGTTGACCGTATTATCACAGGTGTGACAACATTCTGTCTTGACTCCTGAGCCAGTTTCTAGCTGTCAGGCAATGATTTACATGTTGTTGTTAATTGTTATGTGTGTTTGACTGTATATGCAAATACTTTTCAAATCCAAACCAAATATCAATTACAAATACATGCCGTGTTGTGATTTTCACTTCAAATACAAATACACAAAATGTCTGTATTCAAATACATATACGTATTTGAACTCAACCCTGATAGCACCTAGTGCACACGATCATGCATAGCCACCTAGTGCACACGATCATATATAGCCACCTAGTACACACGATCATGTATACCCACCTAGTGCACACGATCATATATATATATATATATATATATATATATATCCGCCTAGTGCACACGATCATGTATAGCCACCCAGTGCACACGATCACATATAGCCACCTAGTGCACACGATCATGTATAGCCACCTAGTGCACACGATCATGTATAGCTACCTAGTGCACACTATCATGTATAGCCACCTAGTGGACACGATCATGTATAGCCACCTAGTGCACACGATCATGTATAGCCACCTAGTGCACACGATCATGTATAGCCACCTAGTGCACACGATCATGTATAGCCACCTAATGCACACGATCATGTATAGCCACCTAGTGCACACGATCATGTATAGCCACCTAGTGCACTCGATCATGTATAGCCACCCAGTGCACACGATCATATATAGCCACCTAATGCACACGATCATGTATAGACACCTACTGTACACGATCATGTATAGCAACCTAGTGTACACAAACATGTATAGCGACTCAGTGCACACGATCAAGTACAGCCACCTAGTGCACACTATCATGTATAGCCACCTAGTGCACACTATCATGATAGCCACCTAGAGCACACTATCATGTATAGCCACCTAGTGCACACGGTCATGTATAGCCATGTAGTTCGCACGATCATGTATAAGCAGGAACTTAGCCACCTAATGCATATCTAATCACGTATATTGCATAGCCACGTTGTGCACAAGATCTTGTATAGCCAGTTTACATATATGTATATAGTGCACACAAAATGTATAGCCACCTAGTGCTGGCGACCATGCATGCGACCATGCATAGCCAATTAGCCGTAAGGCAGCCCATGAACATGGATGGTCGCGAGGCGTTACATACACGACACGTGACAGGCCATCTTACCAGTGTTGATGGAGTCGTGGTCAGACCGAGCGCGTGTGGGCTGCGCTGCCTGGCAGCTTCTGACGGCCGAGACACAATGGCCAGTCGCACTAAGTGGTGTACGAGTCTACTACACGGAGCTGTGGCGTCGACGGCTTGCCGGTCGAGACCTGCGCCGCTTCGTCAAAAACGTCCATTGACGTGATCTGCAAGAGTGTGACAACAGTCAACGAAGACGCAGCAAGTCTTGTCTTCGCTAGTGTCAACACTCTGACCTCTGTCACTGTTAATCCACTCTCTGCTACCAGGCGAAGCAACACACTGCAGGCAGGCAGCCAGGCACATAACATGTGGCCATCTGGCGGCGTCACAGATGACTGCACACAGACGGCGTCACGCATGGCGTAACACGTATCTCGGTCGAGTATCTGATATGCGCCACACGCACAACTGACAGCTATTACAAGGCGTTGTCCGATACCGTTATATATTGCCATAGCACAGGACAGTATATCACTTATGTGCAATTAATTAAAAGGAAATTATTCAAATCCTAATAACACAGGCTACTTACTTACTCGTTCACTTACTCGCTCACTCACTCAATCACTTACTCACTCACTCAATCACAGATTCAATCAATCAGGTAGTCAATTACTAACTCACTCATTCATTTACTCCTTCAATCAGTTACGTGTTCACTCACCCACTCAGTTACTCCCACACTCACTTACTCACTCACTTTTCCCCTCCTTATTCCCTCATTCACCAATTCACTCAGTCGCTCACTCACTCACTCACTCACTCACTCAATCAATCAATCAATCAATCAATCAATCAATCAATCAATCACTCAATCAATCAATCAGTCATTCATGTAGTCAATTACTAATTCATTCATTCATTTACTCTTTCAGTCAGACACATATTCACTCACCGATTCAGTTACTCCCACATTCACTCATTCACTCATCCACTCAATCACTCATTCACTCACTTTCTCATTCACTCCTCATTCCCTCATTAGCCAATTCACCAATTCACTCACTCACTCACTCACTCACTCACTCACTCACTCACTCACTCACTCACTCACTCACTCACTCGTGTGTGTACATGTTTCTGCCTGACACTGCGGCAGCCAGACACCACCCACTGAGGCGAGTGGGACCGGTGTTACTGGACGTATCAGTGGTAACGGTCTGTCTCATGTTCTGACGACTTCTTATCCGAGGCCGGAGTGTCACCAAGAGAGGACTCAGTGACGTCACGGTGGTGGAGGTCGGCGGTAGACTGCCGCCCAGTTCCTGGTTAGTGATGTGGTCGCGCCCCGACGCACTGTAGACCGTCACTGTAGACCGTAACCGTGCGTAGAAGCCGTCAAATGTTTCTACAAGTGTTTTGTATTAATATATATATATATATATATATATATATATATATATATATATATATATATATATATATATATATATATATATATATATATATATATATATATATATGTCAAGGATGGACTCGAAACGTTGGGTTCCCGTATCACAAATCTTTATTCATATAGAATCACAAAGAAGAAGACCCTGTAACCATACAACATATGGGTTACACTCAAAACATATACAATAAAACACAGGAACAACATCCACCAGCAAATATATACACAGTCCAACACAAGACTAACATTGTCATTAAGAAAATACATATCACTGATGTTTAGATGTTACACACAAGATATATACCATACAACACAGGAACAACATTCACCTGCAAATATATATACCGTCCGACATAGGACTAACCCTTGTCCTTACATCCTCATCGGAAAACACATTTAAGATCATATAAAGTTAATCAGATATAAAGGATAATGAATATAAAAAGTCACTCTCAGTACCTGCCCACAATCAGGAGTCAGGATAAAATGTGCACCATGGCAAATAAATCATGCTGCTACTCGAAAAACACGTGTGCCTGCTTTCACAGCGGCAATTCAAGTGCCCAATCCTTCCCGCGCAACCCAGATCCCGCACAGCTAATCAAACAACAGCGCCCTCCACCGTTGATCACCACCAATCAACCACCTCGTTAACCAACATGTGGCGCCACCACAAATAAGTAAAAATATACAAACAACGTCATGGCTGTCCATGACACACACACACATATATATATATATATATATATATATATATATATATATATATATATATATATATATATATATATATATATATATATATATATATTAACGATATTTAGCTGGATGTGTGCATTTTGTATCGCCTCAAGCAGTCACTGACCACACCACGTTAATTGTGGTGAACTCTGCCGCCATCTGGCGATTACAGTGTCAACTGAGCGGGTCAACCGTTACAACAAATCCAAAGCGGCTGGTCCGCTCAGTTGATACTGTAATCGCCAGGTGGCGGTATAGTTCACCACAATTAATGTTGTGTGAGTGGGTGGGTGTGGGTGGGTGGGTGTGTTTGTGTGTATTTTGTGTGCGTGTGTGCTAGCTTGCGTGTGTGTATGTATGTGACACTGGTTGAACACTCCTTACGCTAGTGTAGCTACTAGCTACTCCACTAGCTAGTGCCGTGCAACTGGAATATGTCTGAGAGCTTCGAAAGCACAACGTCGAAACCAGCGGGAAGTTTGCCTTAGGGGCTGAGCCGCCCAATATATTTAGTTGAGGGGGCAGGAAGTAGGATTGTAGCACCATAATAAAGAGGATAGATAATGGATTTTGAGATGAAATTGGTTAAAAGCCTCGATGTTGTGAGTTTGGGGCGCTTCTTAAAGGGTTACTCCATAACGCTGACGTTTTAGTGTCTGAAAAATATATGCATAAAATAAGTTCCAAAATACATAGTCATTTAAAATATGCGTTAACATGTCCACCTCGGCCGTGTGGCTTGACAATCTTACCTAACCAACGTTCACAACTACTCACGGTCGGGTAGCCATGCGTGACGACGGGTAACAGCCGATATGTTACACGGGTACACAGGCCGGAGGCCTTTCGTTTTATAACGTTGTTGTAATGTTGACTGGTGTCCATGATCAGATTAGACCGCGCGCCGCCGAAACTAGCCCGTGTCCTTTCATTCCATATATGGTAAAAAAAACGGGTCCGCAAGTGGGCGAATCCATTCAGTGTCAAATGGGGGTAAATGGCTTTGTTGTTCAATACATTTTACACTCATTTCACACCATGCAATACTCATTACATAAATAGTGACATGTCATGCATATGGAACAAGAGAACATCGATGGACCTAGATCCAGAGGCCCCTGAGACATGTTCATGCCGTCCGCCGCATTGTGTGACCTACCCGAACTAGTCACGGAGTCTATCAAATTTATGGACACATACCGTCTGATATTACTTATTTATTTTATTTAAAGTAGTAGTGTATTTTATCAATGAGTGTGTTGTCATGTGATCATACAACGCATTCCAACGTTTTACTGTAACTGCAATGAAAACATAATATGGCAATAAAGCTGATTTTATTTTACGGGCCTTAACTAAAAGGCGAACCACGAACGGGCGGACCTAGCTGAAACGGCGGACCACATTCACAAAGATTGACTTCTTCAGAAATAATGACGAATGATGTCATCGTAGACTGTGGTGCCGAGTATATTGGAGAGACAGGGAGACTACTGAAAACACGACAGGAAAGACGTAGACAACACGAACAATGAGAAATACACAAGGGGCGGAAACAAGATTGATGTCTCACTTCAACAAATCCGCCCTAGCAGACCGTGCGACGACGGAAAATCACATTTTAGACTGTGGTGGAGCTAAAATCATTGACAAAGAGCCAAACAGAAGAATCCGACAAATAAAGGAAGCCATCTGGATCAGAAAGACAAAGACACCAATTAACAGAGATGAGGGCAATCATGAGCTACCCCACGTGTACGATGGCGTCATTCGTCATTAATACTGAAGAAGTCAACGTAAAACGTTCAGACGAAAGCCTCGGCAGGTAAAAATTAATTTAAGATCTTTAATTTGGATAAAAAAATTAAAACCATTAATTAGAAAAGAACTGTTCAGTAATCTTACAATCTAAGAATTGTTATGTTATTTCCCCTTTCAAATATTGTATATGCTATCTTGTAGTACTATAGTTAAATTTGCTTATCACACGTATGTTATTATTGAAAGACATCTCAACATCACAAGAACACCGTAAAAACAGCAACAATAACAACGCCCGTTCGTGGTCCGCCTTCTAGTGTAGCCCTATCTTAGGATTTTATCTTATACCGGCACCGGTGCCGTGCTCTATAAAACTTACCCCCTTAGCGACGCCACCTGCCGGCCTACTGCAAGAAACGTCTCGTCTCTGTCAACGTAAGTAGCATGTCTTCACTTTATCCAGCTAAACTGGTCGTTTTTATTACTAATTGCACGATGGCCGCGTGTTTGGCAAAGTGTATGTTGATATGTATTATTTGCTGTCATCGGCATTGCACAGCTATCATTGGTGTCCAAACGTTTCTAGTTATAAGTGGTGTACGAATCTACTACACGGAGCTGTGACGTCGACGGCTTGGAGAAGTAACACTGCAGCCAGGCAGTGACCATCTGGCGGCATCACGCATGGCTTAACACAGATCTAGGACGAGTGTCTGATATACGCCACACGCACAACTGATAACTATTACAAGGCATTGTAATATACCGTTATATATTGCCATAGCCCAGGAGAGTATAATAAAACAGGCTACCTGCTTGCTCGCTCGCTCGCTCGCTCACTCACTCACTCACTCACTCACTCGCTCACTCGCTCACTCATGCAGACAATTACTAACTCACTCATTCATGTACTCCTCCAGTCAGTCAGTTATTCACTCACCCACTTGGGTATTCCCACATTCACCAACTCACTCACCCCCCACTCACTCACTCACTCCCTCACTTACTCACTTACTCACTTACTCACTTAGTCACTTACTCACTTACTCACTCACTCATTCCCTCTTCATTCAGTAATTTACCAACTCACTCACTCACTCACTCACTCACTCACTCACTCACTCACTCACTCACTCACTCGTTCCCCTACTTGTACGTATACTTTGTTTCTGCCTGACAACACCCACTGACACCCACAGACAGGTACACAGGCCGGTTTCATCAAGCCGCGTAACATCACGCGCAATGATGCGGTTTACTGGTCGCAGGTAACAGCGACTAGTCGATGTAGCTTGCGGCCGGTTTCACGAGATAAAAAATTGTTTAGCATTCGAGTGGCTAATCCGACGTAGAATTGACCTAATTAGGTTGCGGTGGGGAACCCCTGTATTTGTGGTGTATCTCAACTTCTGAACACCCCTTTTCCGGGCGGGCAGGCGGGCGGGCAGGCGGGCGGGCGGGCGGCCGGGCGGGCGGGCGGGAGGGCGGGCGGGCGGGCGGGCGGGCGGGCGGGCGGGCGTAGCGGGCGGGCGGGCAGGCGGGCGGGCGTAGCAGGCGGGCGGGCAGGTCCATCAGCGAGAAAATGTTTAAGAAACACTACCGAAACATTACAGGTCCGAATATAGAAGCCACTAAAGACAGACTTAGGACACACACCAGCCATTATATGAAACTCCGAGGAGTCATCACCGACAAGTTAAGAGCAGGAAATGACGTCGAACATGACTTGCCAAGTTTGTTGAGCAGGAACTGCTGGAACGGCTCGGATTGGACTAGGGGGCGACTCACCAATTAAACCCCTCACACATTTAACAAGATTTAACAAGATTGCCACCTAGAGAATCAACTCAAGATGGCAGGTGGACAAGGAAGCCCTTTGGCTTATCGAGAGTCCAACCTATCTATCTAAATGTACCCCGCCCTTCTTAGGTACATGTCAATTTTATTTTAAAAAACATTAACACTACTAGCACCTACACAATCAGCCGATAATCTGTTCCATTCATTTACTGTTCTTTGTGAAAAGGAAAATTTTCTAATATCTAATCTACATTGCTTCTTTGCTAATGTAACTCCATGTCCTCTAGTCCTTCTCTCTTCCTTAACTGAGAAAAAAATATTTCTGTCAATATTTTCATTACCATTCAATATTTTAAAAACTTCTATCTGATCTCCTCGCAGTCTCCTGGTTTCTAGTGTTGTTAATCCACATTCTTTTAGACGCATTTCATAACTAATATTCCTGAGTTTTTGTATCATTTTGGTTGCTCTTCTTTGTACTCTTTCTAGTATATCAATATCCTTCTTGCGATATGGCCTCCATGCCTGTATGCAATATTCTAAATGAGGCCTAACTATTGTTTTGTACAATGGTATTATTAGTTCTTTTTCCTTGTACACTATATTTCGCCTAATTAATCCAAGAATTTGGTTTCCCTTCGCTGCTGCAATTGCACACTGTTCTGATACCTTCATATCAGCACTAATAGTTAATCCTAAGTCCTTTTCCTTTACGGTAGTATTTAGTACAGTATCACCCATTGTATATTGAGCATCTTCATTCCCATGTCCTGTGTGGAGGCACTTACACTTCCCATAATTAAACAGCATTTGCCACTTCTCAGACCATTCGGACTTATTTAGATCATTTTGTAATTGCTGTCTATCTGTATAACTTTTTATTTTTCTGAATACTTTTGTATCGTCCGCAAACTTCAACACCTTGCTTGTTATATCATCATCCAAATCATTGATATATATTAAGAACAAAATAGGTCCCAATACTGATCCCTGCGGTACTCCACTCAAAACCGATTTCCAGTTTGAAACCTCCCCATCAACTACTACTCTTTGTCTTCTATCAATAAGCCATTTTTCTATCCAGTTAATCATTTTTTTTACATTGCCTATGCCATGGGCCTTCAGTTTAAGTAGTAATCTTTGATGTGACACTTTGTCAAAAGCTTTTTTTAAATCTAAGTATATTATGTCTACCGGTGATCCCTCATCTACCCACTTTGTGACATCTTCCAAAAAACATAAGATATTTGTTAAGAATGACCTCGCTTTTAGATGGGGAAGAAGATGCCAAATGCATCGCTGATATCCACATACGGCGACGAGTTCAAGGTTCAAACCAAATCCGTGGTTCAAACCAATCAGAGACGGCCGCATATGTTCTGCCCATAAAAGTAGTTGCGATGATCTCGCATAATCGTGGCTCACTGATCGTGAGGTTCCAATCTAGGCCTAGCTGTTGTATACCCGACCGGCACCGGCACCGGCACCGGCACCGGCACCGGCACCGGCACCGGCACCGGCACCGGCACCGGCACCGGCACCGGCACCGGCACCGGCACCGGCACCGGCACCGGCACCGGCACCGGCACCGGCACCGGCACCGGCACCGGCACCGGCACCGGCACCGGCACCGGCACCGGCACCGGCACCGGCACCGGCACCGGCACCGGCACCGGCACCGGCACCGGCACCGGCACCGGCACCGGCACCGGCACAGTAGTAGGCCGGGACACGGTCAACTTAGAGCAGGTGTCACGGGACCAATTAAAGTAGTTTCGTGAGGCCTATAGATACCGGCTTTTCTCAATAATAGGCATCAACTCACGTAATGTTATTGTTACGCCTCACATCCTGTAACTATGTAAACTAAAGCAACGCGTCAAGCCTATGTCAAAGTGTCGAATTCAGTTAGGTCCTATTTTAATGAAGTTATTCCCGGCCTAATACTAGTCGAATATAGCACTTATTCAAATGCTATACATGTGTGTATGTACGTGCACATCAATTGCTTATCTTTCTATTGACTAAAAAGTTATTGTTGTACATATTTTAATAGAATCGTGTGTTTTGTTACAGTACTCACCTACTAGACAACATGTTGGACGACGACGAAATCGTCGCTTTGGTCATCGACAATGGCTCCGGCATGTGCAAAGCCGGTTCTGCCGGACACGAAGACCTCAGTGTCGTCTTCCCGTCAATCGTCGGCCGACCGAAAAATCAGGTGTGTATTGCGGGTTCATTGTACCCAGTTAGACGGTCGTCATAGCAACGTGAACATTGATTGTCATTGAATAAATTGTGCGCATTTCCTGTCTGGCACAATTTTACCAAAAAGTGGATAGTGTCGTAGTTAAATAATCCATATGAATGCAGGCAAACTTATTAACAGATGTAATAATTGAGCTAGTATGTGCTTTAATATTCTTTATTTAAAGTAAAAATATAAACTATGTTTATTTTAAAATTGGATTTCAATATATTTATACAACAATAGTCGTTATTTCATGTATTTTGTATGCTGTTTTGAAATTATCTTAATTATGACGCCTATCTTTTTCAGGGTATCATGATCGGCATGGGTCAGAAGGACAGCTATGTCGGTGACGAGGCCCAGAGCAAGAGGGATATCCTCACTCTGAAGTACCCCATCAAGTACGGCATTGTCACAAACTGGGAAGACATGGAGAAGATCTGGCATCACACCTTCTACAACGAGCTCCGAGTTGCTCCCGAGGAGCACCCAGTCCTGCTGACCGAGGCTCCCTTCAACCCCAAGGCCAACAGGGAGAAGATGGCACAGATCATGTTCGAGACCTTCAACGTCCCGGCCATGTTTGTCGAAATCCCAGGTGTGCTGTCGCTGTACGCGTCCGGTCGTACGACGGGTATAGTGGTCGAGTTCGGAGATGGTGTCACCTACACCTTTCCTGTCTACGAGGGTTACAGCCTGCCCGACGCCATCATGCGTCTTGACCTGGCTGGCCGTGATCTCACCGATTACCTGATGAAAATAATCGACAAGTGCGGCTATAGCTTCACGACAACCGGCGAGCGAGAAATTGTGCGTGAGATCAAGGAGAAGCTGTGCTACGTTGCACTTGACTTCGAGCAGGAGATGGCCACAGCCGCCGCTTCGTCGTCCCTGGAGAAGACATACGAGCTTCCCGACGGCCAGGTGATCACCATCGGCAACGAGAGGTTCCGATGCCCAGAGGTCATGTTTCAGCCAAGCCTCTTGGATATGGCGTCTTGCGGTATCCACGAGAAAACGTACAACAGTATCATGAAGTGCGAGATAGGCATCCGTAAAGACTTGTACGCCAACACTGTGCTGTCTGGTGGCAGCACGATGTTCCCTGGCTTCGCTGACCGCATGCAGAAGGAGATCACAGCTCTCGCTCCTGCCACAATGAAGATCAGGGTAATCGCACCACCAGAGCGCAAGTACTCCGCATGGATCGGTGGCTCCATCCTCGCCTCCCTGTCCACCTTCCAGCAGATGTGGATCAGCAGGCAACAATACAACGAATCTGGCCCATCGATTGTGCACGGGAACATCTGCGAATGTAAGAGTTAACATTTGATAGATGTGATTGGCTTGAACATTCCTGAAGGCCATTGGTGGGGCGGTTGGTAGGTTCACAAGCGAGACGTGCAGCAAACATTCTTAGTTTACACAGAAATACACAAGAAGACTGCATTATTTAAAAAAAAAGTAGTGTTCTGTACAACTATATGTAGACGACTTTAGCGTTTGGGTTTCTTCGTTCTGGCTTGGTAAGCTTCAGGTAGTGACTTATAATTTGTCTTGGATGTAACGGCTTCACTTGCTTCAAGTGGTGAATTATGAAGGGATGCAGTGAGGACTTCAGCACGAGCTACATTCCTTTTCTTAGTTCCCGCTTTCCTGTGGGTTTCGGGGATGGCGTGATCTTTGCGAATGCACTCGATTCAATCTCACTGTGATATTAATCAGCAAACGTAATATGAGCATAGGCTCATATTATTACATGAACTTCATGTGGCTCATATTACCCAGAAGGTATATAATTTCCTTATTTTAGCTAGAGGCGGGACATTTATTCGATGTGGTTGCATCATCGCGCATGACACAAACTGACACGTTAATTAAGTCGATATAAAACGTCATTCATATTGATACAATTATAGACTTTAAAATGTACAATTTATATCCATTCAACCAACATACGAAAATGTTACGAATTGTTATTCAAGTAAATATTTGTTTACTTTGTCGATTTAACTCCGTATGTAAACGATAGATGGCTTCGTTTCTTGAACCATTTCTGAGCTAAGAAAGTGGCCCGTATTATCTGGTGGCTCATATTACCGGACTTTCCCGTAATTGTGTAGTTCGACTCCGCTCACTTCCACGGTATGTGACGGTCAGCCAGGAGTATTGTAACGCAGTATAACTTTAATTAAAAACAACTGTTCTAGTATTTTTATACATTCGACTAAATAGTAGTCTGAAGGTTAACTTATGTTGACTATATGTAAGACGGAATACTTTATTGTGGGTTTAGGTAAAACGGTTTACAAGTACTCATAACTCCGACAGTATAACTCTTTCATCAACAGTTAACTGTAAAACATCTAACTAATACTCACGTTTATTTTTAACATAATTACACCAAGTTCCCCATAGCTTTAATTGCCTATTAAAATTATTCATATTAAATTTTAACTAACTCGGGGTGCGTATTTCTCTCGTGACTAAAAGAAGCCGTCTTATCATGTTACTCAAAACAGCGGTACCCAGTCTTTCAGGAACCCGTCTACACAACAATCCTAACATATCACTTGGACAGCGATACTTGATAAGGAAAAACTAGTCCATACTCTGATATATTCATAACTGCTTCAACTCGTTCATATTGGACAGTGTTGTTTTTGTTTGCACCCTGCTTTGTTTTATTGAGCTTATTTGTTTCTATGAATGTGTCTTCAATACAACTGAGTTGAAACTATAGCGTACGGCAGCCGTGGCGCTTCGCATTTTGATTTCACTGTTTGATCTAGTTTTATAAGATGCTCATTATGTACAGTACATACTCTAAGATATGATTGGCGGCAATGCGTGGTCGTTTTAATTGTTAGATCAGAAATACTATAATAATTTACCCGAGGACCCCTGGTTGAAAAACTCTGTCCTAAAATACATTGCTTGAGCGACTAAGAGGCATTCAGCAATAATCACCCGCTATTACTGTAATATTTTCTTCATGCCTTAGGCTTCTTTCCATCATCCCATCATTAACACATACTTACTTTTATAATACATATTGGTCACGAATACTTTCGATATACACCCAAGGGGAAACATGCACTAAGTTTAATTTTCCACATGTATATAGACAGGTAATACATAAAAACGAAACCGGAAAATTTTCAGCACGTTACTTCCTTTTGGTCCACGTATAAGCGGGGTATGCTTAGCGCCCACCTTTGACAGGTATATGCGTCATAGCGGGTATACACGTAGTTCGGATAAAGGTAGCTAAACATACTCCTTGACTAGAACTTACCTCTGGCACGGTACACCGGCCTACTGCAAGACACCTCTGTTCTCTGTCAAAGTAATTAACATGTTGGCTTAACCGATTTTGGACGTCAACATGTTTTAGAACCGGCTATTTCCATGAGTTGTATTTCTCTCCTGTGCGTTTGTACTAATTATTGCATTGTATTCCTATAGCTTGTGGCGAACAACACAATCGGGTTTATGAGTGTGTCGCTGGTCAGTAATGTCGAGGCTTATACATTATGCACATCGTACAGGCGTTTCAGCACCTAGTATCCATTAAACACTGTACAAATCCGGCTGCATGGACGATCACGCGACAAGTTTGCACGCATTGCTGATTTCCACTTACGGCGAAAAAAGAAAGTTACAACCAATCGGAGACTACAGCATGTAATAACTCTGCTCTCCAAATGAAGGAGTAGCTATGATCACGCATATCGCGACTCGGCGATATATATCATGTTATGTACTGCTTGTGATATGTGGGGCTGTCGTGCGGGTGCCCATAAGCCACGCAAGATACCAGCAATAATAACGTCCCGTCCTCCAACTTTGACCAAGCCGCCACTTTCTTCCCGGGGCAATAATATACAAGTCCCAATGCTGACCACAAACGTGCGGCCTGCCAAGTTGTGTCTGCTGAATGCGAGATCTGTCTGCAACAAGGGAGCCTTTTTAGCTGACTTTGTTGTTGACCACGATCTGGACATATTGTGCTTGACAAAGACGTGGCTATCTTGCGAGAACACCGTGTCTGCAACCGCTGTCACACCCGGCGGATATACATTCGAACATGTTGCTCGGAGAAACCGTCGTGGCGGTGGTGTCGGTGTACTTTTCCGAGCTACATACACTCTCGATCACTCAAAACTTTGGCCCGCTTCCTCATTTGAATACCCCGACCTACAATTACGTTCTCCAAGGGTGTCTTCCACACTACGACTGTTCGTCACCTATTGACCGCCATCATCCAGTCGCAACTCCCAGCCGTTCGCCACCTTCCTTACCGAGTTTCGAGAACTCGTCGAATGCGTCGGAACGAAGTCTGGCATCATCATCGTCGGCGATTTCAACGAACGGTACGGCGACGACAGTGATCCGCACGCAAGAGCTCTTCGCGACGTCCTGTCTGACGCCAACTTAAGACAGAACGTTACAGATGCAACACACAACCGCGGAAATGTACTTGATCTCGTAATTACTGCTTCTTCCTCATCACTGGTTACAGGAGTATCTGTTGACAATCTTGTCACCCATCATTTTGCTGTTATTTGTGATCTTGCCACCACCAAGCCCCGCCCGCCTCGAAAGACAATAACGTACCGTCGATATGCGGCGATTGACAACTCCAGCTTCACGACAGATCTCAGTGAGTGTAATGTCATCACCCAACCTCTCGGTGATGTGTGCAGCCTTTATGATCAGTATTGTTCCGAGCTGTCGTGCCTTATCGATCACCATGCACCACTTGTGCAGCGTACGGTAAAAGAACGACCACACACTCCTTGGTGGTGTAGGAAACTCGATGACATGAAACGTCGGGTCCGTCTGTCTGAGCGCAAATGGCGCCAAAACAGAACCGACAACTACCGTAATTGTTACATCGAGTTGCGTGATCAATACGGCAGAACGCTGGCTTCAACTAAAGCCGCATTTTACAGTAAAGTGATTGAAACTGCCTCGAACGACACTAGAGCAATGTTTCGCATTACGAACCGCTTGCTTGGCCGAAAATGCGGAAACACTCTATCTACCGAATGAGATTGGTGGCCCTGCTATTCTTGCCGATTGTTTCGCGAGTCACTTCACCGACAAGATCGACTCGATCCGCTGCCAAGTCCCGACGCCATCAGCGAACGTCTATATCGCGCATGCACGTGTTATTTTGTCGCCACTGCTGGCGTTTCAGCCGGCTTCGCTCGAAGAAGTAACGTCACTTATTCAAAATGGCAAGATAAAGACGTCCAATATCGATCCACTGCCTTCCGCTATCCTGAAAGCTAATACCTCCATTTTGGCGCCGATTCTCAGGAGTATCATCAACCTATCTTACGAATCATCCACTGTTCCGGCAAGTATGAAACACGCTGTCATCACGCCTCTTCTAAAACGCTCGGGTCTTTCCGCCGACGACCACTCCAGATACCGACCTATCTCTAACCTTCCTTATGCATCCAAATTACTCGAACGTCACGTCTCCGCCCAACTGCGTCTACATCTGCAAAGCAACGACCTCGAAGATCCATTTCAGAATGCCTACCGCCGGGCACACAGTGTCGAAACCTCAATTGTGTGCATTAGTCTGGGAGCCAAATGCCATTTTTTCCCTTAACCTTGCATTGTTGTATTAAGTTTTTTTTACTGTTGATTTTGGTAGCCAAGGGTCTCTATTTTCAGAAACTGCTTGATGACATGTTGTCATCCTTGAGCAATTTGAGAAATCCAAGATGGCGTCCAAGATGGCCACCATTACCTATAAATGACCATAACTCCCTACCTATTCACCCTAGGAAGGTGATTTTGGTCTCTATACCTAGGTTTTAGGGGTCAAGCTATTCATTAGAACTGAGTATTATGTTAATATCGTATTACATAATGGTAATTTCCAAGATGGCTGCCAAGATGGCCGCCGTAACACTAGAAGTGGCATATCTCCTTAACTATTTACTCCAAATTAGTCGTGAAGGTGTTTATCACTGGGTATTTTGGAGATACATCTATCTGTATCAGATCAAAGTTCATATACTGATGATGTCATCTAGAAATCCAAAATGGCGTCCAAGATGGCCGCCATTACCTATAAATGACCATAACTCCCTACGTATTCACCCTAGGAAGGTGATTGTTGTCTCTATACCTAGGTTTTAGGGGTCAAGCTATCCATTAGAACTAAGTATTATGTTAATATCGTATTACGTAATGGTAATTTCCAAGATGCCTGCCAAGATGGCTGCCGTAACACACAAAAACTGGCATATCTCCTTAACTATTTACTCCAAATTAGTCGTGAAGGTGTCTATCACTGGCGGCTATTTTGGAGACACATCTATCTGTATCAAATCAAAGTTCATATACTGATGATGTCATCTAGAAATCCAAGATGGCTGCCAGTTTACAAGCACTAGTATATATTCTATACTATTCAGTCTTGGGGAAAATATGAAAAGGGAGACGAACACAGGTGTTATATTATAACAAAAAAGTTTTCCCAGAACGTCAGAAAATTACGAATGGTAGCCGAAAAGGCATTTCGCGGAATCATTCAGCTTAAACCACTACATTGCAGTGATGACCTCATGCAAATTCTCGAAACCGAAGCCAGCAAGAGTCAAACTACCAAACTTTGGGTCGATGTCTTGATAAAACCTGTCCTGCTCACCATGATGTTCGTACAGGCTGAGCGAGAAGGTGACTGGCCACTTCATCTGGCATCCTACAAGCAAATGCTACCATACTTCTTTGCTGCGGGGCATGTGACCTATGCGAGATATGCGTTGTGCTACCTTCGTGAGATGGAACGGCTACCACAAGAGGTGTTGTTACACTTCACGAATGGTGAGCATGTCATGCACCATTCTGCTGGCTTATGGAATGGCATCTGGAGCGATATGATGAGTGATACGTCCTACATGCGGTATGGGCATGCTCCTGGGGGGATAGTTGGCATCGCGCTTAAGCCAGAAACGCTGAAGGTATGGGCACTTAGTCTGCATGCATGCAGCTGGTTGGAATCTGATCTGGATGACATGACGGATGAGGACACTGAAAGCAAGGTGGTGACAACACACAATGAAGAGCCAAAAGCTAGGATCGCTGAAGACAAGAGAGACCAAGATGGAATCAGACAAAAAATCGACACTTGCAGTATTCCTTTAGATTCTGCGGCACACCCCAGTGGTATAGTCAATGTAGTTAGCGGCCAGATTGGTTCAACTGAAGTCAATGTCCACAATGCTGTCAGAATCGGGACTGAACAAATGAAAGTTTTCGAAAGTCGTTTACCGCAGGGACTTTATGAAACCATCACGAAGAGGGTTGTTACTATGGATCATGCAAGGAAGCATGTGATGGTCGGACCTGTGAATGTATTTTATGCCAATTTGATTTACTCAAGGGTTATTTGCCTACAGGCTTGTGAGCGGGACATTGACATTAAGGATGTGCTTGGTCATGAACTTGCCCCAGTTCCAACGTCCATGTTTGATGATACTGGAGGATATGAAAGGATGAGGATTGCGAAATCGAAATCTACCTTGAAGAAAATTCTCCAAGTTCAGGTGTCTGATAGAGTTGGTGGTGGTGCAAATGTTAGTGTACTCGGTGGCTCAGCAATACTCTGGGTAGTTCCTTGGCCTGCTGATGGGTCTGTCAAGGACTATATAGCGAACTTCAAATATGCCATAGAAAAAAGGTTACGGGTCGAGGACGTGTATCTGATATTTGATAGATACTATGATTACAGCACAAAGCGTGTTACCAGAGGATCTAGGGCAACTAGGTAGGGTTCATCATTTGCAAGTCAACAGTAAACTTCCAGCGCAGAAGATTCTACTAACCTCTTCCAAAAAAAGAAGCAACTGATGCAACTGATAGTTGATGATCTAGTCCAGGTTAAAAGTTTCACGAGGACAACACACGACATCACAAGTTAGTGGTGACATGAGCAGATCCGGTGCCAATCGAAATCAGTGAAGGTGGAGTTGTCGTCTCACGGGCAGATCTGGCAACTTCACAGAAGAGATAACATCATTGTCCAACAGGTCTTGAGTTGTGCCGCGGAAAATGCAGAAAGCAAAATCATTGTTGTTGCCGATGACACTGACGTCTTTGTACTGTTGCTGCATTATCATCACATGGCAAATATCAAGAATGTTGTATTGATGGAGTCCCCCATCAAAGAAAGGACGGTGGTTGATATAGGCAAAACTGTGCAGAAGCATTCTGAGATAGTCGAAAGAATACTCCCGGTACATGCACTTTCAGGCTGTGACACCGTTGCGTCCTATTTTGGAATTGGAGAGGCCACTGAACTCAAAACACTCCGATTGGGACACTCACTTAACTTATTGGGTGCACCAGGGCATTCTATGGAATATGTTATTCAACAGGCTACCTCCTTCATTTCCGCGTGCTATGGACAACCAAACTGTAGTACAATGTCAGAGACAATGTTAAAGGTATGGCTGTCAAAAATAGGCAAAGGGTCATCAACACCGAAGTTGTGTACCTTGCCACCAAAAACTGAGGCATTCAAAGAAAATGTTAAAATAGCTCACAATCAGGCTTTGGTATGGCAGTCACTGGAAGCGCAGAATCCACCCGAGTTGGACTCAACGGAATATGGTTGGGTAAATGATGACCAAAACAAGTCCCTTCAACCAGTCACCCTCCCTGATGAAGTCGAACTAGTCCCAGAGATGGTACTACGTCTAATAGAATGTGGA
>OZ024858.1:4884730-4994730 GCA_964017155.1 Oasisia sp. SBJ-2009
GGCAATAAAGCTGATTTTATTTTTTACGGGCCTTAACTAAAAGGCGAACCACTAACAGGCGGACCACGCTTAAACGGCAGACCACATTCACAAAGATTGACTTCTTCAGAAATAATGACGAATGATGTCATCGTAGACTGTGATGTCGAGTACACTGGAGAGACAGGGAGACTACAAAAAACACGACTAGACGAACCCAGGAAGGACGTAGACAACACGAACAATTAGAAATACACAAGGAGCGGAAAAATATTGATGTCTCACTTCAACAAATCCGCGCTAACAGAACATGCAACGACTGAAAATCACATCTTAGACTGTGAGGGAGTCATTGACAAAGAGCCCGGCAAATAAAGGAAGCCATCTGGATCAGAAAGACAAAGACAACAATGAACAGAGATGAGGGAAATTACGAGCTACCCCACGTGTACGATGACGTCATTCGTCACTAATACTGAAGAAGTCAACGTGAAACCTTTAGACGAAAGCCTCTACAGATAAACATAATTTTAAGATCTTTAATTTGGATATGAACAATTAAAACAATTTATTGGAAAAGAACTATCTTGAGAACTGTTCAGAAATCTTACAATCTAAGAATTGTTATGTTATTTCCCATTTTAAACATTGTATATGCTACCTTGCAGTACTGTAGTTAAAAATTTGCTTATCACACGTATGTTATTATTGAAAGACATCTCAACATCACAAGAACACCGTAAAAATACCAACAATAACAACGCCCGTTCGTGGTCCGCCTTCTAGTGTAGCCCTATCTTACGATCTTATCTTTTACCGGCGCCGTGCTCTATAAAATAATTTACCCCCTTAGCGACGCCACCTGTCGGCCTACTGCAAGAAACTTCTCGTCTCAGTCAACGTAAGTAGCATGTCTTCACTTTATCCAGCTAAACTGGTGGTTTTTATTACTAATTGCACGATGGCCGCGTGTTTGGCAAAGTGTATGTTGATATGTATTATTTGCTGTCGTCGACATTGCACAGCTATCGTCGGTATCGAAACGTTTCTAATTATAAGTGGTGTCCGAGTCTACTACACGGAGCTGTGACGTCGACGGCTTGGCGAAGAAACACTGCAGCCAGGCAGTGACCATCTGGCGGCATCACGCATGGCTTAACACAGATCTAGGTCGAGTGTCTGATATACGCCACACGCACAACTGATAACTATTGCAAGGCATAGTAACATACCGTTATATATTGCGGGCGGGCGGGCGGGAGGGAGGGAGGGAGGGAGGGAGGGAGGGAGGGCCGGCGCGCCGGCGGGCGGGCGGGCGGGCGGGCGGGTCGGCGGGCGGGCGGGAGGGAGGGCGGGAGGGAGGGCGGGAGGGAGGGAGGGCGGGAGGGAGGGAGGGAGGGAGGGAGGGAGGGAGGGAGGGAGGGAGGGAGGGAGGGAGGGAGGGAGGGAGGGAGGGAGGGAGGGAGGGAGGGAGGGAGGGAGGGAGGGAGGGAGGGAGGGAGGGAGGGAGGGAGGGAGGGAGGGAGGGAGGGAGGGAGGGAGGGAGGGAGGGAGGGAGGGAGGGAGGGAGGGAGGGAGGGAGGGAGGGAGGGAGGGAGGGAGGGAGGGCGGGCGGGCGGGCGGGCGGGCGGGCGGGCGGGCGTGCCGGCGGGCGTGCCGGCGGGCGGGCCGGCGGCCGGCCGGCGGGCCGGCGGGCGGGCGGGAGGGTCGGCGGGCGGTCGGGCGGGCGGGCGGGCGGGCGGGCCGGCGGGCCGGCGGGCCGGCGGGCGGGCCGGCAGGTCCATCAGCGAGAAAAATGTTAAGAAATACTACCGAAACATTACACGTCCGAATATAGAAGCCACTAAAGACAGACTTAGGACATACACCAGTCATTATATGAAACTCCGAGGAGTCATCACCGACAAGTTAAGAGCAGGAATATGACGTCGAACATGACTTGCCAAGTTTGTTGGGCAGGAACTGCTGGAACGGCTCGGATTGGACTAGGGGGCGACTCACCAATTGAACCCCTCACACATGGGGAAGAAGATGCCAAATGCATCGCTGATATCCACATACGGCGACGAGTTCAAGGTTCAAACCAAATCCGTAGTTCAAACCAATCAGAGACGGCCGCATATGTTCTGCCCATAAAATGAGCTGCGATGATCTCGCAAAATCGTGACTCACTGATCGTGAGGTTCCAATCTAGGCCTAGCTGTTGTATAACCGACCGGCACCGGCACGGCACAGTCGTAGGTCGGGACGGGTCAACTTAGAGCAGGTGTCACGGGACCAGTTAAAGTAGTTACGTGAGGCCTATAGATACCAGCTGTTCTCAATAATAGGCATCAACTCAGGTAATGTTATTGTTACGCCTCACATCCTGTAACTATGTAAACTAAAGCAACGCGTCAAGCCTATGTCAAAGTGTCGAATTCAGTTAGGTCTTATTTTAATGAAGTTATTCCCGGCCTAAAACTAGTCGAATATAGCACTTATTCAAATGCTATACATGTGTGTATGTACGTGCACATCAACTGCTTATCTTTCTATTGACTAAAACGTTATTGTTGTACATATTTTAATAGAATCGTGTGTTTTGTTACAGTACTCACCTACTAGACAACATGTGTGACGACGACGAAATCGTCGCTTTGGTCATCGACAATGGCTCCGGCCTGTGCAGAGCCGGTTTTGCCGGATACGACACCCCTACGACCGCCTTCCCGTCTATCGTCGGCCGACCGAAACATAAGGTGTGTATTGCGGGTTCATTGTACCCAGTTAGACGGTCGTCATAGCAACGTGAAGATTGATTGTCATTGAATAAATTGTGTGCATTTCCTGTGTGGCACAATTTTACCAAAAGGTGGATAGTGTCGTAGTTCAATAGTCCATGTGAATGCAGGCAAACTTACTAACGGATGCAATAATTGAACTAGTATATGCTTTAATATTCTTTATTTAAAGTAAAAATAAAAACTATGTTTATTTTAAAATTGGATTTCAATATATTTATACAACAATAGTCGTTATTTCATGTATTTTGAAATTATCTTAATTATGACGCCTATCTTTTTCAGGGTATCATGATCGGCATGTGTCAGAAGGACAGCTATGTCGGTGACGAGGCCCAGAGCAAGAGGGATATCCTCACTCTGAAGTACCCCATCAAGTACGGCATTGTCACAAACTGGGAAAACATGGAGAAGATCTGGCATCACACCTTCTACAACGAGCTCCGAGTTGCCCCCGAGGAGCACCCAGTCCTGCTGACCGAGGCTCCCTTCAACCCCAAGGCCAACAGGGAGAAGATGGCACAGATCATGTTCGAGACCTTCAACGTCCCGGCCATGTATGTCGAAATCCCGGGTGTGCTGTCGCTGTACGCGTCCGGTCGTACGACGGGTATAGTGGTCGAGATCGGAGATGGTGTCACCTACACCTTTCCCATCTACGAGGGTTACCCCCTGCCCGACGCCATCATGCGTCTTGACCTGGCTGGCCGTGATCTCACCGACTACCTGATGACAATAATCGACAAGTGCGGCTATAGCTTCACGACAACCGGCGAGCGAGAAATTGTGCGTGAGATCAAGGAGAAGCTGTGCTACGTCGCACTTGACTTCGAGCAGGAGATGTCCAAAGCGGCCGCTTCGTCGTCCCTGGAGAAGAGCTACGAGCTTCCCGACGGCCAAGTGGTCACCATCGGCAACGAGAGGTTCCGATGCCCAGAGGTTTTGTTTCAGCCAAGCCTCTTGGATATGGCGTCTTGCGGCATCCACGAGACAACTTACAACAGCATCATGAAGTGCGAGATAGGCCTCCGTAAAGACTTGTACGCCAACACTGTGCTGTCTGGTGGCAGCACGTTATTCCCTGGCATCGCTGACCGCATGCAGAAGGAGATCACAGCTCTCGCTCCTGCCACAATGGATATCAAGATCATCGCACCACCAGAGCGCAAGTCCTTCGCATGGATCGGCGGCTCCATCCTCGCCTCCCTGTCCACCTTCCAGCAGATGTGGATCAGCAAACAGGAATACGACGAGACTGGCGCATCAATTGTGCACCGCAAGTGTTTCTAAATTGTAATAAATGTATTGCGAATGTGAAAGACTTTAACATCTGATAACGTGATTGGTTTGGAACATTCCTGAAGGCCATTGGTGGGCAGTCGGCAGGTTCACATTTAGCAACATACATAGTACGTTCAAGCCGCTGTATTACGGGATGGACGTATACGTTTTCGATTGATGCATACCGATTGTATTTTGTATTATATTATATACTGTACATTGTTTCATAAACAGTCTTTGTTACAAAAAAGTGACTCGTTCTCTGGTTCGAAGAGGCGTATATTTTTCATTATTTTTCTACCCTTGCATTATTGGCCTAGTTCTAGTAATAGATCCATTATATCTGTTTAATGTATACAAAGTAGTCTCAACTAAGGTTAGGTACTCCTCTACATATAACTAACCGCACTCGTGGGTTTAACTAAGTGAGCTGAGTCCGGCCCATCGATTGTGCACCGCAAGTGCTGCGAAAGTAAGACTTAACATCTGATAGATGAGATTGGCTTGAACATTCCTGAAGGCCATTGGTGGGGCGATTGGCAGGTTCACAAGCGAGACGTGCAGCAAACATTCTTAGTTGAAACAGAAATACACAAGAAGAATGCTTTATTGTTTAAAAAAAGTTTTAATATCTATATACTACTAACGTACTAACACACCCACTATTCAGACAATAATACTACAACAATTCAAAACAGACCAAGATGTCCAGGTATTTCACCGTATTTGTTTGTAGCGGCTGCACGTGTCACCAACTGGCGCATCAGTGGTCCATGAAATACAATTCCTCGCAGGTCTCCAACGCATTGTACGGACGTTACCTGAATCAAACTCCTAAACACCGAGAACCTAACAGAAATCACATTTGAATACTCACCCTTTAACCAGCTCCAGAGCATGCAACATACATCCATGTATCGCACTAATTACACTTGATCCATTCCTTCAATATGAATGACAAGTGCCATTCGTGGCATTATGGACACATCGGATTTTCGCCGGCGCCACTTGTAGCCCGGTGTTCTGTATAATTATGTGTAGACGAACTTTTGCATTTGAGTTTCTTCGCTCTAGCTTGGTAAGCTTCAAGTACTTACTTAAAATTTGTCTTGGATGTAACGGCTTCACTTGCTTCAACTTATGATTTATGAAGGGTCCCAGAGAGGATTTCAGCACGAGCCACCTTCCTTTTCTTAGTTCCCTCTTTCCTGTGGGTTTCGGGGATGGCGTGATCTTTGCGAATGCACTCGATTGAATCTCACTGTGATATTAATCAGCAAACGCAATATGAGCATAGGCTCATATTATTACATGAACTTCGTGTGGCTCATATTACCCAGAAGGTATATAATTTCCTTATTTTAGCTAGAGGCGGGACATTTATACGATCAATCGACTAAATAGTTAATCATTCGACTAAATAGTAGTCTGAAGGTTAACTTATGTTGACTATATGTAAGACGGAATACTTTATTGTGGGTTTAGGTAAAACGGTTTACAAGTACTCATAACTCCGACAGTATACTCTTTCATCAACAGTTAACTGTAAAACATCTAATTAATACTCACGTTTATTTTTAACATAATTACACCAAGTTCCCCATAGCTTTAATTGCCTATTAAAAAAATCATGTTAAATTGTAACTAAATCGGTTGCGTATTTCTCGGGTGACTAAAAGAAGCCGTCTTATCATGTTACTCAAAACAGCGGTACCCAGTCTTTCAGGAACCCGTCTACACAACAATCCTAACATATCACTTGGACAGCGATACTTGATAAGGAAAAACTAGTCCATACTCTGATATATTCATAACTGCTGCGACTCGTTCATACTGCGCAGTGTTGTTTTTGTTTGCACCCTGCTTTGTTTTACTGAGCTTATTTGTTTCAATGAATGTGTCTTCAATATAACCGAGTTGAAACTATAGCGTACGACAGTCATGGCGCTTCGCATTTGAATTTCACTGTTCGATCTAGTTCGGTAAGATGTTCATTATGTACAGTACATACCGTAAGATGTGATTGGCGGCAATACGTGGTCGTTTTAATTGTTAGATCAGAAATATGATAATAATTTACTAGACAATTAATAAGAAATCGCGACATCTCGCGGCCTCCTGATGGTCCAAGGACCCACATGGTGGAAAAACTGTCCTAAAATACATCGCTTGAACGACAGTCAGGGTTCGAATTTAGCGGGAGCCCGGGCGCCCGCTGGCCCCCACATTTACTGTCGGGCCCCCAGATGTTGAACTCTGTGAGCCCGACTGGCCCCCAGGTCACAGAACTGTAAAATTTATAAATAATGGCCTGACAACTTCCTATCCCAGAGGCCAAGGCAAAGAAAAAGTCATTATTCACTTTACCAGTAAATGATCCTGGCTGCTGCCTGGGGTGGGGGTGAAGGGGGGCAGAAGGTTGCTGCCTTTGCTCAGGGTTAAAATTGATTGACAAGGGGCTGCCAGGTGGACAAACCTGTCGACTAGGCCAGGGAAAAAGAATTAATAACCTAGGATTGTGTTACTAGAAATAGACAGGTCGTAGACATAATCTACTATGAAGTTGTACGATGTAACTAAACTGTCATTTTCCATAATGCTGTGGCAATAGGTATATAGGTGCATAGGCATATGAATAGGCAACCTTGTGTTGCCATCTACAAACGCAGGCAGCCCAAAAAGGAAGATCTACAGGTTTCAATCAGCTCCGGTTCAGAGGAAAATTAACAACCCTCCATTGATCTCTTGAAATTATCATTAGCAGTTACTAATTAAGCTGCTACATAGGCTACAGCCGTTATGTTTGTGGCACGTGAATTGTGTTGAATAAAGTTATAGTTACAATGCGACTTAAACGTGCATTTGTTGCATGGCCCCCACTTTTTGTGTCGGGCCCCTAGATTTGGAAAATTGGGGGCCCGGCTGGCCCCCCACTCATTTTAGGCTAAATTCTAACCCTGGCAGTGATAACCAACCACCCGCTATTATTGTAAAAAATTCTTCATGCCTTAGGCTTCTTTCCATCACCCCTATCATTAACACATACTTTCTTTTATAAAAAATATTGGTCAGGAATACTTTCGATACACACCACTGGGAGAAACATGCACTAAGTTTAATTTTCCACATGTATATGATAGACAGGCATATATATAAATAGAACACGCCACTACTACAAGATCGCTTGGCCACTATCAGTTGACACATGATACTTTGAAGTCAACACGGCTATAGCACGGCAGAAAGGCCACTACAGTCACTGTATATACACAGGACTGCACCAAGTTTTCTACATAATTATCACGTTATTTATTTACTGACATCAGTTAGCCAGTGTTGTTTAATTGTGTACAATGTGCTCAAACAGTTGCCTCTCTGATATGCCAGTATGAAACAAATCAACAGGCTTATACTTAGTATACAGTGTCTCGCTGTGTGAGGGGTGAGTACAGCTTAGTACTATTTAATTTGTTGTTCTACCAGATCCACAATTGTTGTGGTGTTTTACAAAAAGTCATTTAAAAATCAACCAACTGAAGTCCGTCCTCCAAAGACATTGGAGAGAACACCCACACCTATATAATTAATTACAATTTTACAGATTAAAAAACAGACCATGCAAAGTAGATGAGAGAATAGGGAAAACAACAACAAAACAGAGCTGCCAACATTACTAGCAACAACAGTAGTAGAAAAGGTAGAAAAGTAGTAATATTAAGATAGTGTCAATAGTAATAACACTAAATAAATAAAATTAGACAAACTACAACAAAACAGCAGGGATGTCATTTAACAGGTTTCCTTAAAATGACCACAGTTTCACTTTGCTCGGCATTCAGGTTTTTTTTTCATCTGGAAATCTGCAGAAGGCAGTACCCATTATCAATAATTAGTAGTCATAAAATAGTACCATATTATAATTAGGCTATTAGATTAATATAAAATATGTCACTCACACTACGACTACGCAGTGTAATATTATTAAAAATCGGTTTGGTACATAATTCATCCAACATGTATTATTGTTGATCAATTTTCATATGACTGTAATGTCTTAAAACTATTCATTTCTTAAATTAATGGCAGTGGAACATAAATATGTTCGCAGACTATAACCTAAGCTATATATTGTATAACTGAGATTCTCACATGTGGATAGACACACATCCAAGTTAAAAAATTCGTCTTAGCAGACTTTTTTGACATTTGTTGCGTTGCTCAACAGTTCTATTCTATATATCCTGCCAGTGAGTACGGCACTTTCTGCCGTACTATTGAATTATCGCCAGTGGCCCACGGCGGCCTCGGTGCAGCGGGCCAGCTTGTCACTCTAGTCTATAGGGGAAAGATTAATGATCTAACTCTGTGGGCAATACATAAAATGAAACCGGAAAACTTTCAGCACGTTACTTCCTTTTGGTCCACGTATAAGCGGGGTAAAGTATGCGCCAGCCTTTGACAGATACATATATGCGTTATAACGGGTATATACGTAGTTCGGATAAAGGTAGCTGAACATACTCCTCGACTAGAACTTACCTCTGGCACGGTACGCCGGCCTAGTGCAAGACACCTCTGGTCTCTATCAATGTAATTAACATGTTGGCTTAACCGATTTTGGACGTCAACATGTTTTAGCACCGCCTATTTCTATGAGTTGTATTTCTCTCCTAAGCGTTTGTACTAATTATTGCATGGTATTCCTATAGCTTGTGGCGAACAGCACAATCGGGTTTCTGAGTGTGTCGCTGGTCAGTAAAGTCGAGGCTTATACATTATGCACATCGTACAGGCGTTTCAGCACCTACTATCCATTAAACACTTTAAAAATCCGGCTGCATGGACGATCACGCGACAAGCTTGCACGCATCGCTGATTTCCACTTACGACGAAAAAAAAGAATGTTACAACTAATCAGATCGAGACCGCAGCATCATGTAATAACTCTGCTCTCCAAATGATCACGCATATCGGGACTCGGCGATCTATATAATGTTATGTACTGCGTGTGATATACACGTGTGGAAAGTTAAACTAGTGCATTATCCCCCAGGGTGTGAATCGAAAGTATGCGTGACCAAGATGTACGATAAAAGAACATATGCGTTAATGATACGGGTGATAGAAAGAAGCCTAAGGCATGAAGACAATGTTACAGTAATGCGCTATAATAGCGGGTAGTTATTGCTGCATGCCGCATAGCGATTTCTTTTTAATTGCCTGGTAAATTATTATAACATTTCTGACCTAACAATTAAAAGGACCACGTATTTCCGCCAATCATATGTACTGTACATAATGAACATCTTACTAAACTAGACCGAACAGTGAAATTATAATGCGAAGCGCCACGACTGTCATACGCTATTGTTTCAACTCTGTTATATTAAAAACACGAGGACCTTGGTGTAATTATGTTCAAAACAAACATGAATATTAATTATGTTTTACAGTCAATGATATGTTTTACAGAAAAGGGTTACACTGTATGAATTATGAGTATAAACCGTTTTACCTAAAACCACAATAACGTATTCCGTATTACATGTAGTCAATATAAGTTAACCTTCAGACTACTAGGGGCCTAATGAAACTTAAACACTGCGCTACAGTACTCCTGGCTGACCGTCTCCACACACCGTGGAATTCCTGAACGGAGTCGAACTATACAATTATAGCAGTTGACTTCGCCAGTCAAAAACGGGTTTATGGCTGGTGGGAATCCAAATATAACGACACATTCGCATCCTATACATTATATATGTACGTGTGGCTGAAATCACCCAAAATGTATCACATGACCGGAAACCGACCACACTCCTCGTGCAGGATTTCACTGGCTGCCGTTAAAGGGGCACTGTATGGGACTGAACCTTCCACTCGTAACGGCAAAATTTGGCCGACCCGCGAGGAGGCAGCACCGTCAGTACCTAAAAATATCTTGTTGACGTTTGAATAAAACACGGACACACGCCTCTCTTTTCCAATCTATCACAGATGTTTCCACAACTGCACTGTCCAGGATCACTTTTAAAAGCCATGAGTTAAAAATAGCAACAACAGTTATCATGCGGCACGCTTGTCTTGTCAGTTGTCGCAGTTTTTGTCGACAAGATATTTTAGTACTGACGGTGCTGCCTCTCGCGGGTCGGCCACATTTTTTACCCTTACGAGTGGAAGGTTCAATCCCATACAGTGCCCCTTTAAAGGGAGGATACCAGCTCCTCTACCTTGTATTGACAGACGGTGGGAAAGCTAAACACCAAAGGGTACTGTAGTTACCTATTTTGTTTTTAAACTGGATGTTGTTTACCGTTTAATCGTGTGGGCGGAATCTTTAAAATGGCAACAGTATTCCGAGCGTAATGCAGGCTCTAAATACAGTTTAGCAGACAGTAAACCTTCAAACTGTATGCTGTAGTCATAACAATGTAATATTAAACGAAACAATAAAACCTAGAAGCTGGCATCATCGTTTTAAAAGAGCATGTTTTCCCAGGAATGTACCTGGGGTACTGTTGGACTGACGTAATAGGGCCTGTAAGAGGGTCACGATACATGGCGAGACTCCGCGCGACTGGAGCTGATTGGGGACAGGTCATATATACCTTGTGTTATACCCACAGAGTTAGATCATCAATCTTTCCCCTATAAACTGGTTTCTACTGGTGTGTTCTATTTGTATCTATGGTTATACCTTTCTTATCTTAAATGTCCGATTTAATATTGAGTTTACTACACTATCATAGACATAATAATTATAGCGATTTACGTAATGCTGATAATAGACACAGTTTTAGGCCGTATGTGTATTTTACGGAATTTGCATTTTACATTGCTGTACTTTGTGGTTTCGATAAGCACTTATATCTGACAAGTTGTCTAAATGCACATAATCATAACACATGTATACGTTTGCCGAAAAATGGCACTTTTCATTATTAGCTAAGATCGCCAAACACAATTACAAGCCGGCGATGCCATGGCAACCACCATAATAATCGATTAAAATTCATGATTTCCGTGAGCATTGTCACCGGCAAAGTGTTCCACTGCTTCTGCTTGAAATAATCCTTCGGGCAGTATAACTGAAATAGTTATGCTGGAACAGTTCGATTATTACAACCAAAAACAAAACGAGGTCCTATACGCTAACATGGAAAATATGGACTTTCTGCCCCCAACTGCCCCAACCTCGTTTTCGCAAGCGAGACTTGTACGCCCTATCAGGTCAGCTACAGCGACTCCTAGCTGGAGTATACTTGTGGCTGCTAATGGTCGTATGCGTCTAGCCGTTATAATTATTATATTGCCATCTCATTAGCTTGTTTTACACGCCTTGTAACCAAACAGTGTTTCCACAAACATCCACGCGGAAGATGCCGCATTTGTTTTCTCAAGACTAAACAAGCTAGATTCTGTCTTTATAGACGAGATCCGTCCAACACTGACACACACATCCTCGCGCGCCACACTACACCGGCATCAGTCCCAGCATTCCCCCGTCTCCGCCTTGCAAAACTGTGAAATTAAAATCAGTCAGTAATATCACTTGTCGGACAATGTCGGTGTTTCTGTTTTACCGAGAGCCTCGTATTGGTACCTCAAAGGTCAAACGGATGACTGCGATGACCAGCGAAACCAATTAGGAGTTTGATTCAGGTAACGTCTCCGTACAATGCGTTGGAGACCTGCCAGGAATAGAGTTTCATGGACCACTGATGCGCGCCAGTTGCTGACACGTGCAGCCGCTACAAACAAATACGGTGAAATACCTGGACATTTTGGTCTGTTTTGAAATGTTTTAGTATTGTAGTCTGAATAGTGGGTGTGTATAACGTTAGTAGTGTATGTAGATGGTAACACTTCTTTTTAACAATAAAGCAGTCGTGTTTCAGATTTCTGTGTAAACTAAAATGTTCGCCGGGATGTAGTTCAGTAGAAGACGGCAGATGGCGCACCCCTTTGCTGGGTCACCGTAAATGGTGCAGCAATGGCGTGTGTAAACAAAATTATATTGGGGCAATGCTGTGTAAACTAAACATTAAGGGACGGGGGCCAAAACGGAGATAACGCGCTCATATAGACAGCATTCTGTTGGTCCCAAATTGATATATTCACCGGACCTGGATAATTTAAATGTAATCCAAATCACAAAAGCATGTCATTTGAACATATTTTTCGTATAGGGTCCTATACATGCTAAGATACCTGACCCCTATGTTACTCCATGAGACGAGCGGGCGACTTAGCTCACGTAGATAACTCAAGCTCACGTAGATAACTCAATCCACGAGCGGTATTAAGTTCAGGTGGATGTAAAGGGGTAACCTATGTTTTGTTGGGACTACTTTGTACGCATTACACAAGTAGGGTTGGTGCATTACTAGAACTAGGCCCAGTAATGCTAGGGTAGAGAAATAACGAAAACAATATAAGCCTCTTCGAACCAGAGAACAAGTCACATATTTTTTTAACAAAGACTGTTTATGAAACAATGTACAGTATATAATATAATACAAACTACAATCGGTATGCATCAATCGAAAACTTATACACTATAAGTCTTCCATCCCGTAATACAGTGGCTTGAACGTACTATGTATGTTGTTAAATGTGAACCTGCCGACTGCCCACCAATGGCCTTCAGGAATGTTCAAACCAATCACATTTATCAGATGTTAAAGTCTTACATTCGCAATATATTTATCACAGTTGGTGTGGCTTCCATTTAGAAGCACTTGCGGTGCACAATCGATGGGCCAGACTCGTCGTATTCCTGCTTGCTGATCCACATCTGCTGGAAGGTGGACAGGGAGGCGAGGATGGAGCCGCCGATCCATACGGAGTACTTGCGCTCTGGTGGTGCGATGATCTTGATCTTCATTGTGGCAGGAGCCAGAGCTGTGATCTCCTTCTGCATGCGGTCAGCGATGCCAGGGTACATCGTGCTGCCACCAGACAGCACAGTGTTGGCGTACAAGTCTTTACGGATGTCTACGTCGCACTTCATGATACTGTTGTATGTTGTCTCGTGGATACCGCATGACTCCATACCCAGGAAGCTTGGCTGAAGCACGGCCTCTGGGCATCGGAACCTCTCGTTGCCGATGGTGATCACCTGGCCGTCGGGAAGCTCGTAGCTCTTCTCCAGGGACGACGAAGCGGCCGCTGTGGCCATCTCCTGCTCGAAATCAAGTGCGACGTAGCACAGCTTCTCCTTGATGTCGCGAACGATTTCTCGCTCGGCCGTCGTCGTGAAGCTGTAGCCGCGCTCGGTGAGGATCTTCATCAGGTAGTCGGTGAGATCACGGCCAGCCAGGTCAAGACGCAGGATGGCGTGGGGCAGGGCGTAACCCTCGTAGATGGGCACGGTGTGAGTGACACCATCTCCGGAGTCGAGCACGATACCCGTCGTACGACCGGACGCGTACAGCGACAGCACAGCCTGGATGGCGACGTACATGGCCGGGGCGTTGAAGGTCTCGAACATGATCTGTGTCATCTTTTCCCTGTTGGCCTTGGGGTTGAGGGGAGCCTCGGTCAGCAGGACTGGGTGCTCCTCGGGGGCGACTCGGAGCTCGTTGTAGAAGGTGTGATGCCAGATCTTCTCCATGTCGTCCCAGTTTGTGACGATGCCGTGCTCGATGGGGTACTTCAGGGTGAGGATACCCCTCTTGCTCTGGGCCTCGTCACCGACGTAGCTGTCCTTCTGTCCCATGCCGACCATGACACCCTGAAAAAGATAGGGGGCATAATTAAAATAGTTTCAAAAAAAGTATAAATAATACATGATTCTTATGACAAATACACTTGCTTTATTTCAGGCAGTCAGTTTAATTTTTGTGGACTATTGTTGAATAAATGTTGAAATCCAATATGTTGAAATTTAATATTAATTTAGTTGTGAATATTGTTACTTTAATAAAATGTAAAACACAATCTCTATTATTACACCCTTTAATAAGTTTGCCTACATTCATATGGATTATTGAACTACGACAGTATCCACTTTTTGTTAAAATTGGCCAGACCGGAAAGTTATAGAATTTATTTAACGACGGTGGGTTTTAGCGAACTTCACGTTGCTATGACGACCTTGTAACAAGGTACAATGGACTCAAAATACACACCTGATGTCTGGGTCGACCGACGATAGACGGGAAGACGGCCCTGGGGGCGTCGTCTCCGGCAAAACCGGCTTTGCACATGCCGGAGCCATTGTCGATGACCAAAGCGGCGATATCTTCGTCACACATGTTTGGTTGGTGGGTACTGTAACAAAACACACGGTTCTGTTAAAAAGATGTACAACAATAATGTTTAGTCAATGCAAACACGTACAACAATAATGTTTAGTCAATGCAAACACAAGTAGTGAATTGCACATACATACACACATATAAAACATTTGAATAAATGATAATTATATTCATCTAGTTTTAGGCCGGAAATATCTTCATTAAAATAGGACCTAACTGAATTCGGCAAGGGCTAGGTGACGCCTTGGATCTTATATTAAATGTAGTGTAGAAGGCTTGACATAGGCTTGACGCGTTGCTTTAGTATACATAGTTACAGGATGTGAGGCGTGAAAATAACATTGCATGAGTTCATGCCTATTACTCAGAAAAGCCGGTGTGTAGGCCTCACGTAACTACTTTAACTGGTCCCGTGACACCTGCTCTAAGTTGACCCGTCCCGACCTACGACTGTGCCGTGCCGGTGCCGGTCGGTTATAAAACAGCTAGGCCTAGATTGGAACCTCACGATCAGTGATCAGTGAGTCACGATTACACGAGATCATTGCCACTCCTTTTAAGGGCAGAGCATATGCGGCCGTCTCTGATTGGTTTGAACCTTGAACTGTTCGCCGTAAGTGGAAATCAGCGATGCATGCGAGCATGTCGCGTCATCGTGCACGCAGCCGGGTTGTGCAAGTTTGTAATGGGTACTAGTTGCCAAAATGTTTGTACAATGTACATAATTGAAAGCAGCGACTTCAAATGACAGACGACACGTTCAGACGCCCAATTTTGTTGTTGTAAAATAATTTAGGATAATGATATAACAACCGTGCATAACATATTCATGAGGTACCCTGGACACGTAATTAGTAACTTGCATGAAGAGCCCCCGAAATTCAAATTGTTGCTTAGCACCTAACTGCATGTCGTGTTACAGAATGCAATGCAAGAGCTAGTAAAGTACAACGTACATTCCGAACTGTCGCTATCGTTACGAGAGTCGTACAACTAGTCACTAGTGGCAATGCCAATGGGCGTGTCTGAAAACGTCTAGTCGAGCAACATGCAGCGGTTGACCTAAGTTTCTGTCTAATCCAGCGCAACCGTGCACACAATTCGATTATTTTTACATGTGCACTGCTATGGTCAGTGGTGATTATATAATAAAATAAATGCATCCCTAGTTTATAACAAGTAACGTTTCGATAACAACGACAGCTGTAAAAATCCAATGTCAACGACAGCAAATAACGCGATAGTAATGCAACATTTGCCAAGCATCGTGCAATTAGCTATAAAAACGATCAGTTTAGCTGGATAAAGTGAAGACATGCCACTTACGTTGATAAAGACGAGAAGTATCTTGCAGTAGGCCGGCAGAATGACAATTTGGCGGCGTCGCTAACTTATATAGAGCACGGCGCCGGTATCAGACGGTATGTGTCCATATATGGACTGCGTGACTAGTTCAGGCAGTCACCAGGCGACGGGACGGCATGAATATGAATGAAGCCGTCGACTGCGCGATGACAACGTCGACGCGCGGCCTTATTTGGGCATAGACACCGACGTCGCCAACAGGTGCGGCCGCAGTTGAACCAGGATGTCGACGGTAATCTCCCCGATGTTGACCCGATTTCCTATCGTGTCGCCACGTCGCTGCCCCGAGGGTTGGTTTGCAACAGGCCGACCTTGTGTGGTTCCGGGACCGGCGCCAGCCTGTCACCCGCAATGTCACGCCAGGCGTAATTCCGAGGCTCGGTGACTCACGGCGGGTGTTGCGACAGACTGCAGGAGGATCTAACACAGGGCTAGTGAAAGAACTATAGTGACACATTAACTTATTTTGTGTTATCTGGTGACAAGGAGGTTATTTCAGCAGTGTGTACCCTGTTAGCTCGTTGTTGTGACACATAAGTTCGTGCCAACGTGCTATATATATATATATATATATATATATATATATATATATATATATATATATATATATATATATATATATATATATATATATATATATATATGTATATATATATATATATATATATATATATATATATATATATATATATATACACTTAATATAGTACATCAATAAGGCTGTTATAATTATACGTGACCATGAAATGTTGGTCAATGCAGTTTTTCTGCCAGGCTGCACGCGTGCTCGGTGCTGGCATGGTGAGTGCGTGCATTCATGCGGAAACAGCACTGAATTGAATAGTTTGGCAGCATAAAAGTAGCCACGCGAAAACAATGCATCGATCGGTATATTAGCTCTGCATGACTATAGACATATACGCTCAGTGGTTGGCGTTTTGCCCGCCCGTTGAGACAAGTGTCGCTAATTTGTCCGTGATATTGCACAATTAATAAAAATATCACTAGGTAATAGAAGTGCAATTAACTTATGTCTGTTGTGATGCCACTGTCGCAAAATGTCGTGCTCTCTCACGACGAGACAGCGTCAACAACGTAAGTAGATGCGAAGCGAGCCAGCTGCCGCCCAGTCCAAAGTACAAGTGTCTACGCGAGTCGGTCAACACCTCGCCGCTTGTTATGTACGGTACAAGGGTCGGTGTTTGCGAGGTGACGATCACTGACACAGGACCATATCTAACTCTGTGCAGAGGACTCCCGTAGGATAGGAAAATTAGGTATCAAGGGCCGTTCGTATCACTGAAGCGTCGACCTGATTGGTCGTAATGAGGTCGACGTCGACCTCATTACGAGTCATGTTACTCAGGGGGGTCTAGTAGTCAGAGTTCGTAATGTGTTTAATGACCCATGCCATGGGCTCGGTGACCATGGGCTCATGTAGCATGCTGCATTATGCAATACACACACCCTAACCTAACTCAAACCCGTATTTTATAATAATAGACTGGTCTAGATAAGCTGTGCGTCCCAAAGCTGACATGATCCCAATATTGTTCTCGAGTGTCGGATTTTTAAGGCATTAGTTTTCAATTGTTCCGTTTTGTTTGATCAAAATTATTGAAAAACGGCGGTGTTCTCATCATTATATTTGTCAACTGCTCAGAAGTTATGTTTGACACTGTTTGTGCTGAATTGTGCGAACATAATAATTGTGTATCCCTGTGAAAGGTTGTGCATAAATATTATTGTTTAATTTGAAAATGACATAATAACTATTGTCTTTGTAAGCCTAATGTAACATAATATTGAAGCAAACCAATGACTGAGTGGCACCTGAGAGGCCTTACAATAACGTAACCGGAAGACGCTGCATGTGGAGGAAGGCATTGTACGAACGCCACAATAATCACTTATTGGAAGGCTGTGGCGAGGGAGGCCTTGAATTAAGACCGTATACAACGCATGACCACTGACAGACATTTGGGGGAAATAATGGAGCGGGAAATCGATTGAGGGGAATTTTGTATATGATTGAGAGTGCTCGGGGAAACAAGGGAGAAGTACAACATTCAGAATCAGACCAGGGAAGATTGGACAACCGAACCATTAAGTCACAATTGCCAAGTTAGCAAACCAAAAAGGAAGAAGGAAAATACAAATTACGCTCGTCGTGCATTATGTGCGTCGTCGTACAATTGAGTCAAACAGCTTCGATGTCCTAGTTTCTACACCAGTATTCTCTCAGTGGAATTTATGGGGAACACAAATTATGCAGAAAACATTAATAATAATGATAACACAAGTTTGATTAGTAACTGAACTGAGTTGGATTCACATGATACAATAACATTAAATTGACGCATCAAACCATCAGTATATTAACATGCTGTACCATATTAATCCTATTGTATTCTGCCCCGCCGTGTTTACAGGCAGTTGTGTAATCCCTACGGTACAAAATAGTTACGGTATCTATTAGTTCTGGTTACTGGTAACGGGTACACATTTCTCTCATTTCATATGTCGCAGATGGTTTAATTTATGTGTGCCGACTTTAATCCTATCAACATATTTTTGACAACGGCTGTCCCGTCTTACTTTTAACGTATCCATGTTAACACATGAGTATCTCGGCGTAACCCAATCCAGTAAAAATACATTTTAATGCCCTTTTCTGTATACTTTCGGTGTGCAAGTTAGTGTGCCATACAGGGCGTGCATACTCTAAAATCGGTTTCACAACACTGACATATAGTGATCAGATATTTCTGTGTAATTTCTGCACGCTTTAACTGATACAACATGTACAATCGTTTACCGGCCTATTTCACAATATTTTTCTCGTGTTTATTCCAAGTCAGATCCTGAGAAATTGTCACACCTAACAGTTTTGGCATTGCAAACTTTTTCTATATCCCTCATAAAATTGCCATCTTGTGATTTTTCCGAATTAATGTTCATGTCATGCTGTTCTGTCCACCTAGCAGCAACGGCAACCGACTCTTGTATAACAGATACATGCTTCCTGTCCCATATTTCAAATAATGTCCTGTCATCTACGTACTTATACAATGGAACTGTCGTTCCATCAATATATTAGCTAATACATGAAGTGCGTATGTTATTAATTTACTAACAGCGGGAGTTATTCAATTCAACACCAAAACAGAATAAGGAATTGCCCACACAGCATTTCTAACTCGGATCCAATTTTATGGCCCAGTTACGTTGTTATTAGATTAGATTGGCCCAATATTGGCAACCAACATTTGACCAAGACTGATATAATATTATTCGGGTCAGTGTTGGTCCAACAATGGCAGACAGAACTCTTGCTTGACCAGAGTCTGACTAATATTGGGCAGACATAGGTATGCCAATGTGTTGCCAATGTTAAGACAACATGTTGACATTCCAAGAAATATACGCCATTCTTTGCCAACCATGGCCCAATATGGAAATGTTCTCTAGGTATTATGCCACCGTCAAATGCGTGACTGTGCATTTCGTGGCTGCTTCTGTTGAACACGTGACATGTTGTAGAAATATATATATATATATATATATATATATATATATATATATATATATATATATATATATATATATATATAGTATCTCATTTGCACCAGTGTTATCCGAGTAGCTGGCCCATGTCATAAGAGTCAGTGTGAGTAAGACGCAAATGGGCGTCATGTGTGATTCTGTCATCGCTATAATTAATATAGTAGCTTCTACTGTGACATCACCACGGTCCATTCATCCCGTCAGCCTATTTACACACAACACGTCTGTGTAAGGTTTCGACATATCCGTTTTCACGGTACACTTAACGTCGCTTGGCTGCATCCTTTTTGTCAAATATAACCGCCTCTATATTTTGTGTCATATAGTGAGAGTGAGAAAATATCGGAAGTTTCAAAACATTGCCTTGGTTTGTAAAAGATTACTAGCATAGCGTCATAAGTGATGCACATTGTAGGCTGTGACAGAAGGCTAGGTTACACGAGTCAGGGTAGATGCATGGTGGCATTTGTTGTCCGGTATAACAAAAAGAATACTTTCGATTTTCAAAATGGTGCTTGAATGTTCTAGAATCCTAAAAGCTCTCTGAGTTTTACACGGTGCTGGACAAATAATGTGTATAAGTTGTTCTTTGATGTCGGAGGAGGATGGCACATTTTATGGTGGACAATGTACGTAGCCTTCAATGTCGCGTTTAACTCCAAGCAAACTGATCAGCGTCTATGAAAACAGTGCAATAAATAAGCCATCCACAGTAGGCCGAGTCTAGAGCTTCTTTTCTTTGCTATTTATAAAAGAACAACTATTGACGCCTCCGCCATGACTGACTCGCCTGGTGGGTCTTGTGCAATTAACTGTACAGTTTGCAATACGCGACATACATTTAAATAAAGGCATGAGATGGTTCCCGTAAAATTACCAAATAACCCCACGGTTGTTATGGTAATTTCGCGCCACACACTCCGGTCAACTGATCGTGGACTACTAATGCACCGCGGGACAACAATGAGAGAGAGGCCTACCGCCTTCGGCCTCTCTCGTGTGTAGGACCGATCGCGTGGAATGCGTTACCGGAAGATCTGTGACTGATACGGTGCATGGACACATTTAAATCTCGCTTTAAAACACTATTTTAAACTAGCTTTTAATGTTTAGTCATAATTTTATATTATAGTCGCTATATCACGTGTATATTTATTATTTGAACATTTTAATTGAAACTAGTAATATATTATTGTAGTCGCATACTACTTATTAAGTAAATGAAATGGGGGGGGGGGGGTAAAGCATGAAAGTACCAGTAGAAATATGTGTTGAAGTTATGTCTAATTGGTCCACATTGTGACGGGAGGCTGCTACGCCAATAAAACACCCGGTAGTGCCACTAACCCTGAGCATTATCCACTCATATTCCTTGTTCCATTTTAGTTGTAATCATTGTGGAAAATCACGTTCTACTAAGCTCTATTATGCAACGACATCACCTTTATGCTGATGATATTAATATCTACATTTCCTTGGCGATCTCTCACACAACCAAAGTAATGATTGCTTCTAAGATAGTATCAACCACTGCGCCAACAGTTGTCATCGGTCGGGTCGGGTCGGGTCGGGTCGGGTCGGGTCGGGTCGGGTCGGGTCGGGTCGGGTCGGGTCGGGTCGGGTCGGGTCGGGTCGGGTCGGGTCGGGTCGGGTCGGGTCGGGTCGGGTCGGGTCGGGTCGGGTCGGGTCGGGTCGGGTCGGGTCGGGTCGGGTCGGGTCGGGTCGGGTCGGGTCGGGTCGGGTCGGGTCGGGTCGGGTCGGGTCGGGTCGGGTCGGGTCGGGTCGGGTCGGGTCGGGTCGGGTCGGGTCGGGTCGGGTCGGGTCGGGTCGGGTCGGGTCGGGTCGGGTCGGGTCGGGTCGGGTCGGGTCGGGTCGGGTCGGGTCGGGTCGGGTCGGGTCGGGTCGGGTCGGGTCGGGTCGGGTCGGGTCGGGTCGGGTCGGGTCGGGTCGGGTCGGGTCGGGTCGGGTCGGGTCGGGTCGGGTCGGGTCGGGTCGGGTCGGGTCGGGGCGGGCCGGGCCGGGCCGGGCCGGGCCGGGCCGGGCCGGGCCGGGCCGGGCCGGGCCGGGCCGGGCCGGGCCGGTGTACACGGGTGTATGGTGTACACGGTCTCTGTCAGCCCGCGGACCGCAAGAAACCGCAGCTTGCCGACTGCTGTCCCCCACCAACAAAGATAAATAACGGTAAATCACTAGCAAATCTGTTAGGTTGTTAATTCACAATTACATCCGCGAAATTGTTGCAGTTGTGAATATATTTAATTGGCATCCGCACACGCGCACGCACACGCGCACGCGCACACGCACACACGCACACACGCACGCACACACGCACACACACACACACACACACACACACACACACACACACACACACACACACACACACACACACACACATATATATATATATATCATGAGACTCTAGTGGCCTGTTTGTCCTTGCTGCATTACTTCGATTGGCGCATGATATGCTATGCATGATAATCAGAAGAGAAAAAACTCCGTCGGCGTAGACATTTTCATGGTTAGGGGTTATGATAAAGGCAATTTAGTAGTTATGAAATGCTTAATTTTTTTATGCCATTTAGCAAATTCCACCACTACCATAAAACTTATTTGCTTCAAAACATTTTCTGAGGTGCAGGATAATATCAACAAAATGGTGTATGTAGACATTATTATATTCACAGTCAAGGACAACGATAAACCTATCATCAAATGCATGTGATTAATATTTATTGTTAAATAAGTCTTGTTTAATCTAACAATTAATATATCTCCAAAGTGAAGTTACCTTTATTAAACGAACACCGACATTATATTGTTATGAAACATAGTAAAAATATCAATAGGTTACATTATGTTGATGACATTGTAAGTTTTCAAATCAAGCCACAGTTTATGACATCAATGAGAACCTGGGGAGCGGGAAGACCAGTGTCAACGCAGGGTGACGGAATACCGCCCTTCGCCTCCTAACCAAACTGTGTGATGTCCACCTTTGGAGGTCTTTGCTGATTAGCTGCCTTCCACATCATCTTAAGGTGTGCTCTGCGAACATGAGGTATTCGCTTCTGTGTTTGTGTGCGTGCGTACGTGCGTGTGCGTGCGTGCCTGCATGCGTGCGTGTGTGTGGGTAATGCCACAATGCGTATAGGCTTTCCATTCTTCCTTGGGTAAATCCTGTAACGTGCCTCACTCATCGTGATTCCTAGTGATTGACCATACATGGCTGCGAAGAACCTTTATTTTAGTTTGTTTCCATGAGGTCTGAACGTGTGGCATCCTCTTCGCCCAGCACTTGGAACAACCCAGGAAAATCACCTGGCTGCCTTAGGACTATTCAGTGCACGGATTTTACCCTTACTAAATGGGTAGGACACAGTGTCGCATCCACTAGCAACATGCTTACCCATTAGCTGCAAACAGTTAGGACCCAGCTCGGTACAGGTCGCGTTGATGTCCGCAACCACTCCATTCCAGCGCTCCATGTGCACAGTACAATGCAATTGCATTTTCCAGACCCATTATACTAACACGATAACATCACAAAGACATCAGTTTCATCGCTGGGGATTATATTACATGATTACATTGTAACCAAATTCTGCAGATTGTAGCATATATACTATGGCAATGACATCAGCCTCATCGTGTGAAAATGCATATCACCTCGACTGTCCATTGTTACATCAGAACCGAGGTTGAATAGACAGCACCCGAGGGACCTTCCGTTTGTTGTGCTTGTTCTTGAGAATGGGGTAGTGCATTGTTGGTCGTCATGTTGTAATCTGTGGAATCCTCGCCAGCACTCCGCATTCTTTCGTGATCTTTAGCTGACAGATCGTCACACCTATCGAAGACTAGAAGCTGCTCTGTACCAGCAGAGTAAGAGAATAGACGGCGCTTGATATCTTCACTGAGGTCAGAGACGTCCCGCCATATGGCCAAATAATGTGATAAAGCATATGTTGTATATCCACTATGACAATGTCTGGAGCGGGAGCAGAGGCTTGTTTCATACCAAGACGATTGGCTAGGATAGATTTATTCCCCTTCTCTAAGCAGCCATACGCATCGATGAGCGAGGAAGGTATGGTGCATAACTCATATTGGAACATGGATGCCAGCTGCAGCTGTCGCTTTTGTTCAACCATAAACAGAAGAAGGAACATTGTCTCCATGTCAAACACTGTCTTGTCACCACACCAACTTGCATGCCTCGTATGAGCTGCTCCATCGTCTTCACTTGAGTGGAAATCTTGGCATGGAATCCAGGTGGAAAGGAGTTGCGGAATGAATTTGCCATCTTCTCACCAATAAGTACGGCATGATTGACATTGACCTCACTGTGAGCTATCTGACCATTGCCAATGTAGTAAAATACATCACTGTTGATTTAAATGTGTTTCCAGCTCTGCTCTGTCGATCATCAGAGTCAAGTGGCCGCCTCTTCTCACCTTTCTCTTCGTGTTTGGTCTGTGCTGATAAGTTACTTGCTTCCTCAGAGTACAAGTGTTCCATGACATCATTGAGGTAGATAGCTACTGGGAGCGAATCAATTCATTCAGTGACTAGCTCAGGTGAAAGTTACATTTTATTTATCTTTATCATAATCCTTGACCATGAAAATGTAGTCATAGAGACAACTTTTATATCATTATCACGCTTACTTTCAAAACATTTGAAGAAAGTAGGTTTTTTGACAATGGCGGTGGCTAATTTTCATTTTGCAATACAGATTTACATGTTGCAACTTTCTGATGGTGTTTATCGTCACCTTTCACCATGAAAGCATAGGCATAGATATCATTATTGTCATGCATACTTTCGACAATATTTAATAAAATAGGTTTTTCGACAATGGCCGAACTATAATTTGCATTTCCCCCAAAAAATGGCGGAATGACAACCCCACGTGATAACAAATCCACAAAAAACGTATACAATAGACAATTCATAGGTCCACCATAACATCCATAGGAGCGGCAAATGAATGTATGTGAACAGAGCCGTATTTTTATGGTTGGTCCGCAGCGTAATTCGGTAGATGTGAACACGACCTCTGATGCATCCGTCCGCGACTGTGTGTGCAGCGGAGCGTGAAGAACGCAAAACGCTTAGCCCAGTTGCTTAGCGGCGGGGTACTGTTGCAACTGGAACATGCCCCAGGGCCTCAATGGGTCGAAACACGGTTAGAGCAGTACATTGCAGGGTGCCGCAGTGGCTATAGAGGTCAGAGCACAGTTAGACTTCCTGGTCTGACCCATGGCCATATGACGGCTGTTGAATCTCCGTTGTTACTAAGTACGAATAAAATCATATAGTTTCCGTTAGTAATACGTCAATTATTCCAATGTGATTGTTAATTTGTTATACGCTTTAAAAATGCATACATTTTGAGGAAACCCGGCACGGATGTGACGTATGTCACCTGAGCCCGACCAAATCTGGGCCATAGAATCTTATGCTGCCGTGTCGAAACTTCATCCAGTTCTATGAATTAGAATCTGGCTGTAGACATTGGTTGATATTTGCATACGAACTGGTATTTGATTGAACATGTAAGTGCTTTGATCAATCCCGACTGCCGATGGTTGGATATATACTGCGCTATATAAGAACTTACCTTTTACCATGGGTGGCTTGGGGAATTGGGCGGGGGTCGATCTGCAGAGCCCCCCCCCCCAATACTGGAGATAGGCCTATGGTTTAGTATCATCACCGATATTTAGGGAAATGCGCATTTGGGGTGAACTTTGAAAAAATGCGGGGAGTTTGGAGAGCTTCAAAGGTTTGTTTTATAGCCTCAGCCTCCCAATATCTACATCGATTGTCGCGATCGATACACCGATAGTTCGATGTTGTATGGTTTTAATGTGTTATGAGTCTACCTTCTTTTGTTGATTTGTATCCATAATCCAAACAGAACCATAATGTGTTACGATAATCTAAAAAAATTGTGAATTGAGAAGTTTGAAAAAAACGATGTATAACAATAACTTTCCAACTTGATTACAATTGAAAAATGCATTAAAATGCAAGCAAAATGCATGCATAGTGACAATCTTTGCTTATCCAAATACGGAAGGGAGGGTTAGTTAATACATAGGGTTAGTTGATACACACCACCTCGTCCAGTCACAACCTGTAAGTTATGTCATCTACTGTTGAATAAGTATAGGCTACATTATCCGTTTCCTGTGGAAAGTTCTAGAAGATGGGAGCAGAGGAAGCATGTTTTTTTTTTACAAGTGTCGTTATTCTCTTGTAAATTGTAAAAACTTGAACCAGATGTATTATATATACCCATGTGCATTTATGGAGACAACAGTGTCTAGATTTCAGGGAGAGAAAAAAAACGAACACTGCGTGATAAATTATAAGGGATAACGTTACCCGACCTAGCTTCTATGTATGATATTTGTAGATCCTTGAATCCGTCGTCTTGGCAAGTGTATGCACTAGAATCCCCTGGAGAATGAGTTGATCGATGCAGTGTGGATAGGGTCAGTCGATACAGTGTATCAATTAACGTACGAATCCTCTTCGGCAATTCCATGTTAAATGTCCTTTATGTTGTGCCCTCAATGTCAAATTTAAATGTCTTATTCTAAACGTAATTAAACTTTACTAATTTCTCACAAATAAAAGGCTGGTGTGATGATTCTAGCCTCGTGCGGTTTGGATTGATCCCTGGTTCGACATACTTATGACGCTAGCTTATAGTTATTTTGGTGATAAACTGCTGATTTAAACATAAATACTTTGTGGCGTTCCCTATACCTGTGTTACCACCCTTGTGATTTGTATAGACACAGTAAGATGTTCCTTCATCTAATATCGCTATTAAGACCTGTATTAATTTTGATTTAATTTTCGTACAGAGATAGGGCCTAAAGGAAAATTTTCTTACCTATTGCCTGTAGACCCCTATTATTACCTATAATCGCGTAGATTAGCATTCAACGAACTAGCTGACATTTTGTAATAGGCTACTGGAATTACGGTGGGATTCGGTGTCAATTTGTTGGACAGAATATATAATCATAATCTTAAAAAGCTCAGTTGGTAATTTACAGCTTCAACATGACATAAAATAACTATAGCACAGTATAGTCATAAAGTCATGTAATTGTTTTAATTAAAAAATCTCGATCATAGTTATAATATGTTGAAAAGTTGTTCTGGACAGCCCTGGACATTTGAAATACCGATTTGTCCTTGTTCTATCGAATATGCCCGCGCCGCATTTATAGCGATTTATAGACTGTTCTTTCTATGAAAAAAATATACAATAAGTTCTTTTATAGTGCAGTGTTATCACTTATCCGTGCCCATTACGCTTTTTCATGGGCGACTGTAAACAACCCTCACATGCCATCCGGGATTACTACTGAGTAAGGGATCCCTGAGTAATACATACATATATTTATTTTACATTTATTGTTATGAAAATAATATTTTATAATTTATAATAATAGTTATCTAACATTGATTGATCATTGAATGAAGTGTATAGATCACCGTGATTAGATCCGCCTTCGAAGACCGCGCGCCGCCGAAACTAGCCGGTGCCTTTTCATTCCATATATGGTAAAAAGTCGGGACCGCAGATGGGCGAATCCATTCAGTTGTCAAACGGGTGTAAATGGCTTTGTTGGTCAATATATTTTACACTTGTTCTATAACATGCATTACACATTACATAAATATTGTGACAGGTTATCTACACATAGTCGTATTTTTTAGAACGATTGTTACTGGCCATAAACACACCACTATTTGCTTTCTTTTAGAAACATGATACCCCTTAGCATCAAATATTGAATCGTGTCCTGTTTTGCACAGCATCTGGCGATTCGAAGTAGTGGGTGTTGCATTCAACCGTTGGAATTCAAACCGTTGGTAAGTAGTTATTTGATGTATTTTAGCCTATTTGGTTTGGGTCATGTCGTCTAATTTAAATAGATGGCGGTTGTTACACCTTATTTACTTGTTCCCATGTTATGTGCTAAAACAGTGTACATGTAAGTTGCTCACAGAGGTGACAACCACGTGTTGAGCTGCGGAGTTAAGAAAGTTGTGAATGTGAAGGCGTGGCTTTAAATTCACGCCACATTAGCACATACATAGTTCGTTTGCCAAAACGATGACCTGGATCACCTATATTTCAAAAACCTTTGATGTGCCTTTAGCTTACAAATTATAACCGCTTGAGTTGAGCCTTGACCAATATTACCAGTACCCAGTCCGTACCACTAATGCAGACGTAACAGGAATGCAGGCGAAATTTTTGAACACGAAATGCTTATTCTAATTTCGGATATCCCTAATTTCTTGCGACCACCACTTGTGGCATTTCTTGTATTATGCGAGTAATCTTAGTTAACGTTATTAATGCATTTCAAGCTGAAAAGTAAAACATTCATCGACCTTGGCTGAAACTTTCAAGCCTACGGGCACGGCTGCGCGCTAGCCGGGTTTAACTTCCAACTTGCCCTTGAAAGTCGGGCGCGAGTCTCACCTAAGCACTCGTCGCCCCAGCCCCTCCCACTTCACGTTTGGTCAGGCTTGAGTTGCTGAGTCAGAATATCTCGGTAGGAAGCCCCTGAGGATATCCGCCCCTGATTTAGCAGAAAATTGGAATATGCCCCCAGAAACAACCGTGCAAAATTTATGAAAATTGGGTTCTATACACTAATTCTAGAATAAGGTAAACAAATTATCATTGGTTTGTTTTCTCCAACCCGTAACTTCAATAGTGATAGTTGTAGACTAATAAATATATATATTGTGACTGCCCGTTGAAAAAAACTGCAAACAGATTGGACCAAAAATACATTCATCATTTAGAACAGTATATAACTGAAATATCCTTAAAAATATCAGTGGGTTACTAAGATGCAATAACAAATAGCATGTACATACTACATAACTATTTTGGCTAGTCATACGTGGGGACAGGCAAAAGTTGTCATTGGAGCATGGAACCGCCAACAATTTATGGTGGAAAGCAATTTAAACAAATGTCATTTTTTATGAAATGTGTTTATAATTTCAGAAGATTTAATCATAATAGGGAGTTGATTACAAATTGTTGGCACAGCCACAGAGGAAGCACATTTGCCCAAATTCAGCTTTGTTTCAGGAACAAACAGTTTGGAAACGGATTATCTAAGTTCCTAGAGATGACAGAGAAATGTAGCAGATTAACTAAGCATGTCGGTTGTTGAGTAGAAAGAGTACTGTATATGTAACAGTAGCCAATTTAAATTGAATTCTGTATACAACTGGAAGCCAACTGCTTATGTAGCGGTAGTGATAGTGAGATATGCATGCTAAACAATTCTGTACACGTTGAGGTTTAGATGAGTTTTTGCAATGTTATTTAGAAGTGAGTTACGATAGTCCAGTCGACTATTAATCAGAGCAACTGATATTGAAGGAGCCCTGATACATACCTGGTATTTGTATACTTAGTGTTGTAAGTAAATTCATAGTTTGTATAATCACAAAAGGGACAGCACAGAAGACAAGTTTCCACTAAAGACTGAACTTTTGAGAAGCAGCCAAACATTAACATTTTCTTTTGTTGACATGGCTGTTTTATGCCATTTAAAAATTGATGTCCTACTTAATGGCTGTGAAATGCAAGGGAAGTTCATAAGTTATCCAATAGGGCTAGGCATACGTTTCTTTAACAAAGTGTTTGCATGTTTCATTTTTAAATAGTTGCTTTTGTTTTTAGATCCATACGTATCCATCATGTGTGACGAGGATATCGCAGCTTTGGTCATTGACAATGGGTCTGGCATGTGCAAGGCTGGTTTTGCTGGTGATGATGCCCCTAGGGCCGTCTTCCCATCCATTGTAGGCCGACCCAGACATCAGGTTTGTATTTGGAATTTAATATATTTAGGGTGGTATCCATAGTGTGAATGTTTTGTAGCATGTAATACATTAACATTTTTCCTTCTATAAATTATGATGAACTTTGTTGTTTTTCTAAGCTACATTTTCCAAAAAATATCCTGAAATTTTCCCTGACCTTGGTGACTATTTACAAGTAATGTTATCAACGTGTTTGCATGCTACCTGTAATGTGTAGATTTATTTTATTCCCCAATATATGCCATACAATAAGTTAATACACTTCAGAATTCACCATTTTGAAGCTAGTTTTAAAAACAGTTCATTGGGTCAATGCCCCCAGATCCATGTTGCATTGCTCTATCTACTAAATGGGGTGCATCATACGTAACATTTAATCTTTACATTTATCTTTACCCTCTACTTTGTTTCAGGGTGTCATGGTCGGCATGGGACAGAAGGACAGCTATGTCGGTGACGAGGCCCAGAGCAAGAGGGGTATCCTCACCCTGAAGTACCCCATTGAGCACGGCATCGTCACAAACTGGGACGACATGGAGAAGATCTGGCATCACACCTTCTACAATGAGCTCCGAGTCGCCCCCGAGGAGCACCCAGTCCTGCTGACCGAGGCTCCCCTCAACCCCAAGGCCAACAGGGAAAAGATGACACAGATCATGTTCGAGACCTTCAACGCCCCAGCCATGTACGTCGCCATCCAGGCTGTGCTGTCGCTGTACGCGTCCGGTCGTACGACTGGTATCGTGCTCGACTCTGGAGATGGTGTCACCCACACCGTGCCCATCTACGAGGGTTACGCCCTGCCCCACGCCATCCTGCGTCTTGACCTGGCTGGCCGTGATCTCACCGACTACCTGATGAAGATCCTCACCGAGCGCGGCTACAGCTTCACGACGACGGCCGAGCGAGAAATCGTTCGCGACATCAAGGAGAAGCTGTGCTACGTCGCCCTCGACTTCGAGCAGGAGATGGCCACAGCGGCTGCTTCGTCGTCCCTGGAGAAGAGCTACGAGCTTCCCGACGGCCAGGTGATCACCATCGGCAACGAGAGGTTCCGATGCCCAGAGGCCGTGCTTCAGCCAAGCTTCCTGGGTATGGAGTCTTGCGGCATCCACGAGACAACATACAACAGCATCATGAAGTGCGACGTAGACATCCGTAAAGACTTGTACGCCAACACTGTGCTGTCTGGTGGCAGCACGATGTTCCCTGGCATCGCTGACCGCATGCAGAAGGAGATCACAGCTCTGGCCCCTGCCACAATGAAGATCAAGATCATCGCACCACCTGAGCGCAAGTACTCCGTATGGATCGGCGGCTCCATCCTCGCCTCCCTGTCCACCTTCCAGCAGATGTGGATCAGCAAGCAGGAATACGACGAGTCCGGCCCATCGATTGTGCACCGCAAGTGCTTCTAAACGAATCGTACAAATGTTTACATTATTTTGTGACAGTTGAATGACTGGTGTCAACATCATGGATACAATATGTTTGTTGCCGACAGCGTTCTGATGCACACAAAACACTCGCCACAGACAAGAACACTCTTGTTAACATAATTCAATCTAAAATTGTTGTCTTGTTAATTTTAAGATTTGTTTTTGTAAATGACCGTAATTAAGTCATGTATCGTCCCATGTCAACTGTGAACTGACATTCCACCGTTTGTACATCACGAATAATACGTTTTCTACAGTATTTTGTGTTTGTATGTGTTCAGTTTCCTTTGTATTCGTAATAGTACAGTATTAATAAAATGTGGTAGTTATATTTTCTTTACCTCGGTTTCGTTACAAAGTTACAATTTTGTATTAATTAATTAGCTGTGGCAAAATTGTCAGGATTTTATAACGGAAAAGAGGGTATGTTGACCATTTTTGATTCCATATTGTGCATCACTCTTGGGTATGTGCTCTCATATTTGGGAAAGACTGGATCGTAAATACCACTCCACTCGTCATTTGGATGAGTAGCAATATCGGTGAATGAAGGAGCAAAAAGGCTTTTCAAAATCCTGTTGTCCAATTTTCCTTGAAGATTAATATCGTGTAATAATTTATTTCTAGGCAGTAAAGCACATCTCGACTGGCTTGTATTAGAACGTCAAAAAAGGTCATTGGCAACAAGTTTATCCTGCAAAGGACGCCACAGAACTGTCTACATTTTTGCCAGGGCAAGCTTGGAGATCATATGCTTTAAATTATCTTTGCCAAATAAATTCCAATTTTTTGTTTATCAGTGAAATTGTGCACAGTATTTTGAGAAATTGGGTTGTGGTTCAAATGGATTATTCTTTTTTTTTGGTTGGTATGTGCAGGATACATTCTTCAAAAAGTGAGATTAAGATCTCTGCCAGATCACAAATTGATGGGATATTGTCTAGATCAGTGTTTGGTTTGTATGTAGAATGAGCATTTGCAACTTAATGATCTTCTATACTGAAACATTCAATGTGGCTTTTTGCGAAATCTAAAGAATTCTGTGTAATGATGACTGTATAAGCCAATATTGAAATTGTAGCCATGTGATTTAGAACAGGTCTTTGTAGGCCTATCAGATAATGTATTCAGATGTACAATGGGTAGAAGTAATTTCTGCTTTGGCACTGGTCGTGTCCCTATGAGGGTGGGGTGTAAGTAATATTAGCTATAAGTTCTGCAGAATAAAATTGAATAGTGTGCCGAGACAAATGCAGGCAGCAGTGATGTTGGCGACACATCCATGGACATATACCAACAACACCAAGAATGGACGACGCTGTCTGAACTATTTAGTATATAAATGTCAGGCAACCCTATTTCAAAAAGCGAAGCTTGTTGTTTATAATGGCAGACAGTATTAAAAACTGCCATCCTGCCATCAAGTTATTTAATCACTTGAGCAGGATGTCGATGATGTTATCCAGGACCACCAGATGTATTCACAAACAGGATGTCCTGGCCAGACTTGACACTTCCCCCATTCATCAGATGTTTCACAATTATCATGACTCGCAATAGGTAATGTGTGAGGGCAACCAAAGAATGTCATGTCCTGACAACAGTGGTGGTACGTCTCCATCCAATCATGTCTCTTGTTGCTTCCCACTAATGCAAGTATGCATTTAGCCCATGTGTGACAACTTATAAATTGTATTCGCAATATGATTTATTAAAACAAACAGTAGTTATATATTACCTTTATTCAGATAGATAGGTTCACCTCACAGTTTTGATGCACATGTCTCTTTTCATAATAATTTGTAGGGTCTATGTATTGGTAGATACACTATTAAAATGTTGTAACCACACAAAAAACAACTATGGATTATACCACAAACATTTACATGATGAATAATTATTATATTCTAAATCACTTTATGAAAAAAAATGTGTCAGGCTTCACCATTTTCTACAAAAATACAAGGTTGCACTGTGAAAGAAGAATAGAAATAAAAAAGGAAAATCTTCATTCTACATGTCAGCCTCAGGGGATGTTAGCATTGTTACAAAGTTATGTAAAACTCTTTCATGTCCCTAAATGGAGCTGATCGAACTGCTCTTGGCAATAATCTGCGTCTGCCATCTCATGTGGAAAGCCGTCTCCTTCACCGCCTTGGTGTCCATACTGCAGCCCAGCGTGTGGGCCAAGCGTTCTCATCTGCACACACAAATCATTGATGTCCGCAGGCACATCAAGTATACAGTTACCACGTAAGCGTGCATACAGGTTGTGTAGCTCCCTCTCCTCGCCTCTTGTTGGGGTCCAATGAAGGGGCAGCGATGGAATGGACAAGTCAGAGCAGCTGAGCTGCAGAATACACCGACAGAGATGCTGGAACTCTTCATAGGGAGACTTCAGACTCATGTGCTGCATCGTAAGCTGCATGGAGTAAAAGTCAAGGGACGTAAACCTAAGAGCCGCCAGTAGATTAGACAGCTGTGACATGTCTACAGATAAACTGCCTTCTTTCAGGTGGCCCAACGCTTGTGGCAGTATCACAGACAGGCAGGACATCTGAGACAGTCGACGACACAGCTCCAACACATCGTCAGAACTTGACGTACATCTCAGTCGGCGCATCAGACATGCCAGTAACTCGTACGACGCCTGACGGTTGGCCGAGCTGAAGATAGACGGCGATGGGGAGACAAGGGACAGACCTGGCTGACTGCTCTCTGAGCCATATAGTCATCCAGTCTGTGTCTTCTCAATGCTCAGGCTTGTGAAGTTCGAGATGAGTCCTCCAACTACATCCAGCTGTTCTCGCGTGGATGTGTGCTCTAACTTGTCACACAGCATGTCCAGTTCACTGAGCTCCTGGTCACGGCCAGAGCGCTGCAGATACTCCTTCATCATGGCCACAATCTACAAGAGACAATAACTTACATATACAAACAGCTCACTATTTCTTCTTATATGTCACAACAACGGGCAAGTGACTGTTTCATCACTGACTCAGTTCAAGATTCCATAAAATGTGATAAAATAATTTCTGGAACATTCAAAGAAAAGTTAAAAAATATCAATATTTGTTATCATATGAAACAGCAATTTTAATGTGTAAATTTAGTTGCTAGAACACTGTTTAAAAATAAGTCATATTTTAGTTAGTTATCATACATTACTTAGTAATATTTGACACTGCAGTACAAAATGTTAAATATGAATATGATGTCTTTATAACCAATTTGTATTTGTAGAGTAGATATTAGAATATTTTCACAATGTTCTTGTTATGGTTAGCTCATCACTCTATGTTAGCCACATATTTGTGACTAGAGTATTGTCGAGCTTGGTTTTTCAGAGTTGTCCTTCTCTAAAATTAGTGACCAGTAAACAAATGGAACAGATTATCAGCTGATTGTGTAGGTGCTAGTAGTGTTAATATATTTAAAAATAAAATCGACATACACCTAAGATGGGCGGGGTATACTTAGATAGATGGGTTGGACTCTCGATAAGCCAAAGGGCTTCCTAGTCCACCTGCCATCTAGAGTTAAATCTCTAGGTGGCAATCTTGTTAAATCTGGTTAAATAACCAATTATCAACTAGTTTTTTATTAATATTTTGCCTACTTAGTGATTTAGGTTTTGAAGCCATAACTATTCCACTTTCAGAAACATTAGTTTGTCACTTTGTGCACAAGAACATGTTATGTGTTTGTGAAGTAGAGGATGTGTGGCCTGCCCACCTGATTGATGTTTGTCTTGAGTTGATCGTTGGAGAAGTCTCTCTCTTCCTGCAGCAGTCTCAGTCGAGACCGTGCGAGATGGAGGGGAGTGCGACCAGACGCATCAACAGCATTCACGTCAGTCCCTAGGAAGTGCCACATAACACTACTCATTGAATACAGCGGATAGTAAGCAACAACGATAACAACTTTCTTAAGTAGCTGTGATGTTTCACGGGATGTGTTGTAAATTAAAATGGACACCCAAGATTTTATTTGAAAGTGGTTCTCATTTCTGGACTGTTTTGAGCGATACTTAACAAGATCATACACAACTGGTCCCCATCCCATTGTCCGTAAACATATTCAAAGTCAAAATTACTGCACTACGCAAACAATTTAAAAATAATAACTTACAATGGAGGTTTTTGATGTAACAATTACACCAGTACGCATAAGAACGAATACATACTTCGTTCTAGTCGTTGGGGACTGGATCATGACTGAGAATGGCAAAATGTCATAAAAACGGCAGCAAACCAGAGTTGTGTGCCTGATTAACACAAACCAGATTTTCACTAGTCTTGTTAATAAATCAACCCCACAGTTATTAGAATGACAACGTGTATACAAGAAGTAACACCTCTTACCTGCTTTGAGCAGCAGTGTGACGACCGGGATGTGACTGGTACAGGCAGCTGTAAGATGACAAGATGAGAAGTGTATTGTGCTGTACGGAATGTTACAACAGTGACCACGGTGAGTCTACACCAGAGACAGCACTGGTTAACACAGACAATTGTTTAGATCCTGAGCCACATACCAAAGCAACGATTTTCTGGTAAAAGGTGTGACAATAAATATTTCGCTTTGGAACATTTTAAAATAATAAATACGGCTGTCACTGCTGGAGTTTGCATTATGACCAATGGAAACATTAGCACTTTCAATGGCCTCATGAACCCCAACTCTGCCTACCATCCTACAACAGTATGGTTCACAATAATGCTCATCAGGGTACTTAACAATTCATAAATAATTTTTTTTTTTGTAAATGGCGCATCAACTCTATACTGTACCATGTGCCACTTTCAAGATTAAAATATCTACTAAGTAACTCACATAAATGACCTGTTCAAGTACTGCATTTAAATGACCTGGCCAAGTACATCATATAAATGACCTCACTTAATATCTCACTTAAATGCTGTTCAAGAACCTCAGTTAAATGTGCTCTTCTAAGTAAGCTGTCCTAATACCACTTCTAAGTAAGCTGTCCTAATACCACTTCTAAGTTAGCTGTCCTAATACCACTTCTAAGTTAGCTGTCCTCACCTAAATGTCCTTAATACCTCACCTAAAGTGGCTGTCCAAGTACTTCACTTAAATGAGCTATCTCCCAAATTCCTAAACTAAATGTCTAGTAAATGACTGGTTCAAGTACAAGTCTAAATGAGTACCTCACCAAAATGAGCTGTCCTAGCACCACTTCTAAATGCTGTGTCCTAGTATATCTTCTAAATGAGCTGTTTATGTACCTCACATATTTCAACAACCTCGCCCACACAAGCCTTTCAGGCCACTCACCTAAATGAAGAGCTGTGTTTCCGATGATGTCCTTCTGATTAGGGTTGGCATTGTGGTCCAACAGCATACGCACTGCAAAACAAATGACAAACATTGCTGACGTACACCAAAGTACTGACCAGTCTGGGAGTTCTAACATCCACAAAACAAACGCGTAACAATGATTACTATTTCAACAGTCGACACAACTAATTTCCTCTTGTTGCACTGTATCCTTGACAACTGGTAAAGCATCCGAAATGCTGATTTTGTCTCTGTAATGTCTCTGAACCTACCTAGCCTCTCATTTCCTTTGGCTGCTGCCAGATGCAGTGGTGATCTCTGCTTGCTGTCTGTGCCGCACGGGTCCACATTCCGGCTGAGAAGGGAATCAACTAGAAAAACAGGAAAATAATACAACGAAATTCAAACGTTGGACAAATGTTGCTAAATCAATGATAAATGAGATATGTATCAGCTACAAGGCAAGTTAGAAATTATTCATTTACATTGATTTATAAACACTCCCACTAACGGTTCTAGGCTTTGTAAATAAAAACTCTACAAGTTACAGGAAATACTTGCAGAGATTAAGTTTGTAAAATAAATTTAGGAATTCATTTTCACATTAGTTTGGTAGATACCTAAGTCATAGTCTTCTGCATTAACGGCTTGTCGCAATCTTCTCCCGTCTACAACAGAAAGAGTACCATAAAACATCCATAACTGATAATTTATAGACAATACATTACTGATGTATTTTTAGGCAACAAGATGCCAAGTTGTAAATGAGTTGTGACAAGTAACCGTAGCAGAATAGCATAGACATTTTATAACTTACTGAATGTAAATTAATCTAACTGGTGATGAGTGATTAAGATACACTATAATCCAATCATAACATGGCTTAAATTTAAATATATTTTTAATAATTCAAAACATTAAATTAAAACTTGTTTCGTGCCACTGGCATGACTTCATCATTTATATAGTGCCTGTCTTATTAGGCGTGTGTGAATGAAATGCTGTGCAGTTGGGTAGAGCAGTGGTGACACACTTGCAGGAATGTTGTGTGAAAAATTGGTTAGATTGCCATCTTAGTGGTATACATGGTTTAACCAGGTTACACCAAAGCTGTTTGGTGTATGGCCCTAGTGCAGTCACAGAACCAGCTAGCAGTCGACACAGTCATAAGTCACCTATGACATTCAGGAGTTATCTGCCATTAGTAATAGTGCCATGACCCATCACAGAGATACAGACATGGGGTCAAATATTGTAGTATGATTAACTTACGTTGGAGCTTTTATATCGAAGCGAGTACGACGTTTTGGTCTGTCACCTACGGACCGTTGTACTCGCTTCGACATAAAATCTCCAACGTAAGTTAATCATACTACAATAAACCATTCTTGGAGCCATGAACAAGATATTTACTATGGGGTCAAACACATTTGTATTTGAAACTATTTCAATACTTTTTTTAAGTATATGTATTTGACAATTAGGAATTGAAAGTATTTCTATTTGTATTTAAATACTTTCCTAAAGTATTTGATATTTCAAATACTTTCCAAATACTTTTTCAAATGCGTAGCAATTGAGCAAGAGTGAACACTGAACACTGAACAATAGCCAGATTGATACTGGACCACTGAATGTAACCAGACAACTTAGACAATGGCAACAGACTAGATATCTCGACCTCTTTGATATATCGTTTTGTTTCTTTTACCTATATAGTATCCTGAAAATGAAAAGTATTTGAAAAAGTATTTGAAATACCTTTCAATGTATTTGTATTTAAATACATTTGCATTTAAAAGTATTTGTATTCGAATCCCTCAAAATTATTTGTATTTAAATACATTTTAATGTATTTGACCACATGTCTGCAGAGATAACTGTCATCACTGTCACACGGCTGTCACCAATCACTGCACCAGCTGTCATTAGTGACAGAGACAGAGCGCCCAGTCATGGGTTGTCCTAGGAGCATTACACCTGCAGCAGTTCGTTTGTATCTCTTTCACTTACCAATGACATTTCTGTCGATTGGCTTCCCAAAGGCAAACTCTTGGTGACGCAGTTTCTTGTAGATGCTGCACTGCCTGATCTTGCCGACATGTTCCCTCTGTTGGGGAGGCAAGGTGAAGCCATGGTGGTCTATGGAGATGAGACTGAGGAACTGCAGGGCTGATGGCGTCTGAGGGTTCCACTCAGAGAAGTTGAACTGTGGCGTATCATCATATTTCACCTAAAATCAAGGCACAAAGCAGTGTGTATATGTTCCAGGCATTTGCTGTGTTTGCCATATAAAATATTACATGGAGTTCATGCATTTGTCAGCTTGAGCTCAAAATGCAACTATATTATATTTGGGCACTTGTGGACCCACCTCGATTTTGCCATTATAACTGTAACTTTGATTACTTCAATCATTCAAACCATTCCAGTATATGTTTGTACAAATATTGTGTCTTAGACACATTTTGAAACCTAACTAGCACTCCAATTTATGCCAGCCGCATGCATTACAGCACTGTGCACTTGGATAAGCGATAAGCAGTTATCTAAAAAGGTAAGTTCTTATATAGTGCAGTATCCAATCCTCAGGATTGCTCAAAGCACTTTACTTCCCTGGCAAACCTGTTCAATCAGACACCCTCTCAAGTTCTCTGGGAATGCCATATGCTGCAATTAATGTGCGAAGGCTGCTCAGGTACTCCTTTAAACAGCTGAGTGAACTGGAGCAATGTAAAATGAAAAAACTTGCCCAATGTTTTAACTCTGCAGCACAGGATTCAAACCTGCTCCTCTTGGTTGAGAGTCCGAAGCTCTACCCCTGAGCAACTGCGCTCTACATCTATGCTGACTGCACCATCTCTTAGTTCTCAAAGTGTGCATTAATATGCACTATTTGTAAAACATAAATATGCAAGGGATGACATTGAATGGTTTACAATGAAGTCACAAATGGAGCCATTGTAGGCAAAGATACAGCTGTAACGGTAATCCACCCACTATGATCTACAATGGAAACACGGGCCAAGTATTTGAATCAAATTTCAAAAATGGCAATGCAATTTAATTGCATTTGAATAAAAAATGCCAGTGTCTGTATTTGTATTGGAAATTTGTAACTGCTTGTATTTGAAATTAAATCTGGAAAAGCAATGTATTTGAATTTGACTTGGACGAGTTGTATTTGATCCCAACATGTGTATTTGAACCCAACACTGGCCCAGGCCTAGACTGCCTAGCTAGCTTACAAAAAAGTTACATGTTGCTTTAGCTATATGCTATGAGTATGACTAGGTCTAGCCTAGGGCTAGGCAACAGACTGGTCTTCTCATGAAGCTGAGCCCGCTTTAGTTTAGGTTGTGAGCGAGCCCTTGCACAGGCAAAGAACACTATCATCTGTTATTTTTTTGCGTAAGGTTAATCAAGATCAGTTAACGTTAAATGTTCTAACGTGCAAAGCCAGAAATGCAGAATTCTAGCAGTAACAAAAGGGCAAAAATCCCAGGCAGAATTAGAATATTTGGGCATTTTTTATATAATAATATTCGTGTATTGTACACGTAACAAAAGCCTAAGCACATCGTCCTCAACGTCATTCGTTAATTATATTGTGTCAGTAAACTTTATCAACACAACATTTGTAAGACGAACGCACCAACTGCTGCTTGTTCTCATGTTCACTAGGCCTTGAGTCTGACGAAGAAGAATCGCCAGATTCGTTCATCTTTTGCTTCTCCTTAGCCCTCCGATAAAAATATCAACAGATGGCGCTCCCATGGACGCCTCCTAAAACATTGCATATTTTCATAATGCAAACAAACAAATTAGTATATAGTTATCATTTTATAAAAACATAAATTAAAAGACAGTAAGCCGATAGTTTAATCTTGCCATATAATCTGTATAAATTAGGTGTTGTTAAATATATATTTCCATGATGTAAGGGGTTCAAATCCACGTCGTTGATCAACACCTTTAAAAATGAAGGATAAGCGGCAAACTGCATCACAAGCATATTTTGACATGCTTGTAAATGTGTGTGCTGTTTTAGTTCTGTTTTTCGGCGTTGTTTTCGTTCGCATAATAAGATGGTTGCGTAGAGGGAATTCGAAAAGAGCGTGCGTAGTTGTGTTGGGCGATATTGGAAGGAGTCCGCGTATGCAGTATCATTCACTTTCGCTTGCTGATGCCGGTTATGAAGTGAGCCTGATTGGATACGAAGGTGCTGTTCTGTCATTCCTTACTTTTGCATAGTCACAACGTGCTGATGATGCAGATGGTTTGGTGGGTGAACAATAACGGGTACAATGATTAGTTGTCATGTGCTGTCACCCACACTACACCCAATCCAACACGCACTACTTACTGCTACGAATTATAGTCGCAATGCCCCACTGCCTGAATGCCCCACGACCGGAATGCCCCAAACCTAGTCGCAATGCCCCACCCGCGAAGTCGCAATGCCCCACTTTTGGTCGGAATGCCCCAGTGATTTTATTATTATCATAACATGTTAAAACATTACATTTTATTATTGTCAAACTTATGTATATAATGGCCTAATATATAATACAATAATAGACATTACAACATTACATAAGTAAATGTATAATGAATAAAAAATACGTTTCGTTGATTATCTGTACATTATTGAAAGTATAACTGAATTTATGTTTTGTCTCCGTATATTTCTCCATATATGTTTCATCTTTGTGCGATTTGTCAAACCTATCATGAAAATTAATATCGATTACAACAAATAGTATTTATAGTATTCACCTTTTTCCCGACTTTATCCCAACCACTACTAATCCCTGTAATCGAAACACTGCGATGGAATGAAAAACATAAACAAATAACCGGAGCAGTGTGAACGTTGCGGGCTGCTTTATCCTCTTTCTTTTCACCTGACACCATTTCTATATATCAGTTTAATTGTATATATGTTGATTTAATAAAAGTAATTGTCACTTTTTGATTCACTTTTGTTTTCATTATATATATATATAGTACAAGTACAACTGGAACGCATTCAATAATGTAACAAAAAAGATGTTACTATTATATAAAATTTTATATATATATATATATATATTGCCGGACGAAGCAAGTACAACTGGAACGCATTCAATAATGTAACAAGAAGATGTTAGTATTATATAAAATATGTTTTATATATACATACATATATATATAAATATATAGCCGCACGAAACAAGTACAACTGGAGCGCATTCAATAAAATAAAATTAATGTAACAAAAAGATGTTAGTATTATATAAAATATGTTATATATATATTGCCGCAAGATTCAATAATGTAATAAAAAAAGATGTTAGTATTATATAAAATATGTTTTATATATATACATATATATATATATATATTGCTGCAAGAAACAAGTGCAAATGGAACGCATTCAGTAATCTAACAATTATTTTTAGTATTATATAATATATATATATATATATATATATATATAAACGACTACCAAGAAAGTGGGGCACTTCGCGGTTGGGGCATTGCGACTTTGAGATTGGGGCATTGCGACTGGGGCATTCAGGCAGTGGGGCATTCCGACCACATTCCACTGCTACGGATATTCACGTGTACTACTACTAGTTCCCCACCATCCACCATGTTGCTTCAGCCCACTTTACAGTAGTATGGAATACAATAGATACAGATAGAGAGTGTGGATTTAACCGGTATAAATTACTGCACTTGTCTGACACAATTACATATATTTTTAATTTATTTTCACACCCTTTGCATTGCTCACTGCATCACCTACTGATTAGTCCTAGAATGAGTTGTATGGAGTGTGGTAACCAAATACCTATGTCACTACAGTGTTAAGCAGTTATTCTTTTAGTACAAATTTAGCAATGATTGTTGCATGGCTGAATGCTTCCCAGAGAAGTTAAAACAATATGGTGATTGATTGAACTAGTCTACAAAATAGTGAAGTGTACGGTATTCTGAACAGTCCTGTACTATACCACTATAATTTATAACATCATATAAGAACTTAGACCAATGTTATATTTTTACCAATGTAAACTTGTAGAAATTAACCTGAAGGCAGTACTTATTGCTTAACAATTTCAGGCTTTTTGTCAAACCATAATTCTGAAGTGTATTATACATAGAACTAGACAGAGTAGTGATTAGTAGTGTAGTGGAATTTGTGTATTTAATGGAATTTAAATCCATATTAGAGGTACCCGGTAGGCAAGTGCTTATATAGTGCAGTATCCAATCCTCAGGACTGCTCAAAGCGCTTTACACTTTACTCCCTGGCAGACCTGTTCAGTCGAACACCATCTCAACTTATATGGGAAACATTCAGTCACACTGCAATTAATGCACAACAATGGTTTGTACACAAATATCCACCACTGTCTATAGCCAGGTACTCATTTATGTAGCTGAGTGAACGAGCATTGTAAAGTGAACAAATTATGTAGGCAGAATGGAAGTCAGGACAATTTATTTGAGATCTACAGACAGACAACAACAGATTTCTGTGGACAGTTTCCTTTGCTGTGATATTTGCATTTTATTTATTTTGTACCACATATATGTTCCAGAACATCTTATGGGATAATTGAAAATATGGCCAGTTAATTTTATTTGGAAACATAATATAAATTTACTTAAAGAAAAATGTAATACAATTAGTTATAAGTTTCATCATCATGATTGTGCAGATAACAAAAACAAGAGATTGATAGAAGAAAGGGAAGACACAATTATAGTGGAAAACATTGTGAAGACATCTTGAAAGAGAAAGTTTAAACAGCTCAGTGTGAATGAAAATTGATCTGTGCCTCAAGAGACCAGGAAGAAGAAAACTATTTGTTCTCGGTTGCTGACAAAGCAGTGGTATTTTTATACTTTGAGTGTACTGGTTAGCCCTTTGTTCCAGCACTAGTAACACATTTACAGCATTAATTAATAAGCCAGATAGTGAGTAATTCTAGTGCTAATTGCATTGTTAAGTAGTAATACGATTATGTATTGTTTTAGGATCTATACCACATCCAGATGTTGTCAGTTGTGGAAAGATTCAGCGATACCATTTGAAGGCGCCACCAAAAATACTATCCAGTAAGTAGCAATCCATGTGTTTCATTGGGTGAATAAATGCAGGAAATTTGTAATGGATGAGTATTGTTTTCCTGCATATTTGTGTCTCAGGTGGTTTCCTCAAAACTTCTCTAGAATTAGTGAGTCCACTACAAGTTACACGTTTAAGACTTTAACCCTGTGTGGGATCTTACTTCCCCTGGCATAGACACCAAATATAAAGGACCACCGGCTTTTAGTGTCTGTTCCGAAAGAAACAGGCTAATGTGGGGTGAACGAAATTGCCTAAGTTTTGAAACAACGGTAGGTGGGATTGAACCACAATGCCTCGATTGACAGTCCGGCACTCTACCGCGCGACCACCACTCCCCATGTACAATCATAATCATTACATATAATAACACTGAAGAGACCAGATGGTTGCGACACACTTGAAAGATAACAACCTATAATCTATACACCAAGATAGCATTATATCTATGGAGTCTACCCACACTGCACCCAACCTCTCAATACCACCCACCTTGTCGTGCCAGGCCACCTCACCAGACCATAGGAAAGACACAAACAGAAGAACAACAATTTATGCACAAATGATTACACTTGATTTACAGTTATTTGTTTTACTTTTTAGTTCTTTGGGGTGTTTGGGCCTAAGGTAGAATAGACATATGACATCATTTTGTGTCTGCTATATCTCATAAAACATTAGCTGCTATATCTCAGAAACTACTAGGAATCTATCTAATTTGCCTACACGTCTTAGGGTACTGCCACTGTGCATGATAAATCTAAACCTGATGACTATATGCTCTGTCAAATGCACCTCACTTGTGTTCTGTGCCCTGAACTGTGAATACTAGTTACATTTACAACATTGCATGAACTCATAGTCTATTAATATATTATACATTGTAATATATACATTGTGTTCAAGGCATTCCATGTGACAGTGGCAGCTGTGCAGTTAAGTGTATTTTTTCTGCACTATCACAATCCTGCAGAATGCCGTGAGCATTGTACAAATTAGCAGCCTGCACATGGTGCAGACTGTGTGTAATTACATAATTGCGTATTTATTTTTTTGCCAGAGATTTTCTGTAGATTTTCATTTATGTTTTTAAATTAAAACCCTATAACAGCATTGTACTGTTTTGTACAATTCTCAGCAATTCGACCAAATTTGTGCTTGCAAATGTAATCAGATGTGATTAATTATAGTATGCATATTTAATAACAGCACAAAGGAAAGTAAGTTGAATGTATTATTCAGGATTCAGGCACGTGTGATATCTATTACAGTGTTTGACTGATCTGCATTGTTGGCAGGTCTTGATTGATATGTAGTAGGAGCCAACTGATGTGTTTCATGTGCTACTACGATGTGTAATAGAGATGTGATGTGACTACAGAGCTGCCCCGCCTGGCTGTCTACGTGGTGAAGGTGTGCTGGCAGTCAGCCACACTACTGGTGGCCCTGCTGAGACACGACAGACCCAGTCACATTCTGCTGCAGGTGCGATGTGTAGATTCTTAGTTATATACTACTAAAAATTTGCTAAGGATCACACAATGTTTGTAAAGGAACAATCTTGAAATGACAGCCATCCAGAGACTCATTGGAAGCATGAGACGCCGTTGCCAGGCTGTGATTGCATCACGTGTGTCACACACAAGCTACTGACAGTTGTTGCTGCTGGTAATTGAATTGTTTGGGACATTTTGATGACTTTGAGTTACATTCTGACACCTCCATTTTTGGGGGTCCCGGGAAAACCTCAATTTTTGGGGGTCTGCTTCTTTGGTGACAGAACGCATGTTACCTATTGTTCACATTTGGTATATAGCAATGACATTCAGGAAATAAACATAAACATATAGCAATGACATTCAGGAAATAAACAATTCCCAGTTTGTTGTATTTTTTATTTATGAACACATTTGCTGTATGAAATTTATTAAATTTTCCAGTTTTTTTTTCGTGCGTTCTATTTTCAGAATCCACCAGCGATTCCAAGCCTGCTGGTGTGCTACATCGTGGCACTGTTACGAAATAGCCACCTGGTGGTAGACTGGCACAACTACGGCTATACCATTCTTGGTCTCACCCTTGGCCCAAAAAACAAACTTGTTCAGTTTTCAAAATGGTGAGTTAGTATATTATTTTGTGACCGCTTTGCTAAAACTCTAAATATAATCACAACATAAGGCCTAATTATTCTTTTGGTTTTGAAATGTCCGCGAAGTTATGTAAATATTTGCTGAAACTGAGGAATAGCACTGGCATTAACATACTTCACTAAACAAACCAATGGTAAATGTGGCCGTAGACAGTGCTGCCATCTGGTGAATGGAGTGAGAACACTAAAAAATTAGTTGGGTTTGTCAAGTTTTGGAAGTACTGTAGTATGAGAAAGGATAAGTGATTAACACAGTTTCATGATGATGCTTTACATATTCTACTGATGCTGTTATATTTATTTCTAGGTATGAGAAGTTCTTTGGCAGATTTTCCACGGCTAACATTTGTGTGACGATGGCAATGAGGACAGACTTGAAAGAGAAGTGGAACATTGAGTGAGTCACTGTTGTGTTTTAACTGTACTACCAAGATAGTTTAGTAAAGAGTTGACATAAATAAACATACTGACTACAATAATAAATTTTGAGAAAAATGCATCTGCAGTACCAGTCTGATAGTTGTAAAACAGACCAATTTGGTTATACACTATTATTATTAATTTAAATATTTACATCCAAATGGTAGTAGATGAATGTATTAGTCTCATTTAATTAATTTATATATATTATATATTTTATATAAATGTCATAGGCATAATTATATCACTAATTTTTATTTTATTTGTGTATACATAATTTATATTGTTTTATAGAAGACTATGTGGTGTGTACACACTTTTGAACAGAGATATACCCTGGAGACTAGTGTCAAAATAAAGTTTATTATTATAAATATTATTCTATCAGCAAAACATTGCTATGGAATGTCAGCGACAAATTCAAAGAACACCAGTAGACAATGTCTAGACAGTACACACTCTACTTAGATAGTAAAGTAGGTACTGTGTGTACAATTATATCATACCAGAAATGATAATATCATAATAACAACAATGGCAGTGCAACTGTCATTGAACTGGAGTCATCTTTCAGCGCTGTCACAATGTATGACCTCTGTCTTTCAAAGCTGCCACAATGTATGATCTCTGTCTTTCAAAGCTGTCACCATGTATGACCTCTGTCTTTCAGAGCTGTCACCATGTATGACCTCTGTCTTTCAGAGCTGTCACCATGTATGACCTCTGTCTTTCAGAGCTGTCACCATGTATGGCCTATGTGTTTCAGAGCTGTCACCATGTATGACCTCTGTGTTTCAGAGCTGTCACCATGTATGACCTCTGTGTTTCAGAGCTGTCACCATGTATGACCTCTGTCTTTCAGAGCTGTCACCATGTATGACCTCTGTCTTTCAGAGCTGTCACCATGTATGACCTCTTGTGTTTCAGAGCTGTCACCATGTATGACCTCTGTCTTTCAGAGCTGTCACCATGTATGACCTCTGTCTTTCAGAGCTGTCACCATGTATGACCTCTGTCTTTCAGAGCTGTCACCATGTATGACCTCTGTGTTTCAGAGCTGTCACCATGTATGACCTCTGTCTTTCAGAGCTGTCACCATGTATGACCTCTGTCTTTCAGAGCTGTCACCATGTATGACGTCTGTCTTTCAAAGCTGTCACCATGTATGACCTTTGTCTTTCAGAGCTGTCACCATGTATGACCTTTGTCTTTCAGAGCTGTCACCTTGTATGACCTTTGTCTTTCAGAGCTGTCACCATGTATGACCTTTGTCTTTCAGAGCTGTCACCATGTATGACCTCTGTCTTTCAGAGCTGTCACCATGTATGACCTCTGTCTTTCAGAGCTGTCACCATGTATGACCTCTGTCTTTCAGAGCTGTCACCATGTATGACCTCTGTCTTTCAGAGCTGTCACCATGTATGACCTCTGTCTTTCAGAGCTGTCACCATGTATGACCTCTGTGTTTCAGAGCTGTCACCATGTATGACCTCTGTCTTTCAGAGCTGTCACCATGTATGACCTCTGTCTTTCAGAGCTGTCACCATGTATGACCTTTGTCTTTCAGAGCTGTCACCATGTTTGACCTCTGTCTTTCAGAGCTGTCACCTTGTATGACCTCTGTCTTTCAGAGCTGTCACCATGTATGACCGTCCTCCAGTGATGTTCCGCGAGACAGACTTGCCAGCTCAACACTCTCTCTTCCTGAAGCTGGGCAAAACTTACGATGTGTTCAGACTGAGGTGAGTGCCGTGTAGAATCTTATGATGTGTTCAGACTGAAGTGAGTGGCATGTAGAATACATTACATTACCGTATAAGATGAAGTATTACTTACAGTGTCCAGAGACAGTGAGTAGCCTGTGTCCAGCAGTCTGGTCAGATGTCTGGACTTCAACACATTGACCATTACAAGGTTCACTGCATTATGCATGTCATGGTCATCCAGGATATTTGCTTTTGTTATATTTATTTGTATTTTAATCCATAACAAGTGCTTTAAGGTCATGCTAGATGCTAACGTGACATCATGGGGTGTTTCTACTGGTCCACTGTGGTCATGGCGTGTTCATTGTTGTAGGAGCAACGAGAACACGGCAGTGGAACAGACAACATTCACAGAGCAAGCAAGTGACACTGGCCTTGTCAGCCACAGAGACCATCGTCCAGCACTTCTGGTCAGCAGTACCAGCTGGACTGGTCAGTAATTGTATTCTGACACATAGACACAGTACACAGTAGTTGACATGTTGGAACCATAAGATAAATGTTCAGTATATTTTATAAAGGTAACTGCACAGCGAGGTAATTGTTTTATTATAATAATTAAATAATAATACTGTGTAATGTGGTTGGATTAAAGTATACCAGTGATCAGTCGGTCGGTCGGTCGGTCGGTCGGTCGGTCGGTCGGTCGGTCGGTCGGTCGGTCGGTCGGTCGGTCGGTCGGTCGGTCGGTCGGTCGGTCGGTCGGTCGGTCGGTCGGTCGGTCGGTCGGTCGGTCGGTCGGTCGGTCGGTCGGTCGGTCGGTCGGTCGGTCGGTCAAAGTGTTTATTCAAAATATTCAAACACATTTTTTGCACATATAATTACATATAAGATCAGATAAACCAGTAAGATAAAATATACCAATTCGTTTTAGTGAATAGTTTGAATGGAGAAACATTGACATATGAATACTTATAAAGTCAGGGTTTGCCTTTCCATATAATATTCTTGCAGGTTTTTACAATGTTATTTCACAAGTGATACAATGTGTCACATGTGATTTATGTTTTCAATGCTTAATAAACTGTGCAAGGTGAATTTAAATCTGCCTACAATAACTTTCAAACAACTGTTGATTTCATGTTTTAACAAAAAATTGTGACTTAATATGGATTAGGATTATCAGACTTATTGCTTTAGTCTTATACCAGTTATTTTGAAAAGAAATGTTAGAATAGTTAGTAAAATATTATTGACATAAATGTTTGATTTACTTCTTGCAGAAGACGAGGATTTCTCATTGTTGCTGAATGCCTTGGAACGTAAGTATTAGCCTATATTTACTGGTAATATTTGAATTCATGTTTATGGACTAGATGCTGTGATACCATGAGATCTGGCTGCTTATTGTAATCATGAACAAGTTTTCTGTGGGATTAGAGGGTTACCTGAATCTATGCTTATTACCAGAGTCACGCACACATAACAAACTGTCACTGGTAATAGAGTGAACCAAAATATTACACTTGAAACACTATTTCTTCAGTTAAACACTGTGTCTGAAAGAGTAGAACAGAAATATTGTGCCATTTTGAATTGGTAAAACAATTGTATTTAAGAGGCATAAAATCCAAAAATAAATGGCATGTTTTCGGATTATAAGTACCTGTTGAATTGTGTCAAATAACTTATATAGTTAAGACATAGGATTAATACTGATATCATATTGGTTGTAATCTTTGGAATTACAAGTTAGTGTAAAGATCTTAGTACTATAGGTTTATTGTATCCAAAGTCTTACACATCTCACAGGAATATACTTGGGCATCTTGTTAGATTGTTAGAAACTATTTTCTTCCCGAATGAGGAATTTCCATCAGATTTGTTTCTGGCAGTACAGAGTATTTTTAGTATATTATATTTACATACACCAGTAAGTGCATATTGAATTGGTGTCGTAGGGTATGAAGAGAAATGTGATGAAGACGACTCCCTGCTGCCCGGCATTGTCTGTGTCATCACAGGTTTGTAGACCTCTTACCTCACAAATCATCCACAATTACACACAGTTCTGCCTCATTACTGCCCTGCTTGATACGACACCAAAGTAAACTGGTTACGCAATGTGATATTGAAATAGTAATTTATAACCAGATTACAGCATGTTGACCTAATTATATGGATGTAATTTCTAATCCCCAGTAATCTGACCTGTGTTGGTCAGCAAGTGGGGCTAGTTATCTCCAGCAATTACGTGTCACTCCTAACATCGTGTCATTGCAATCGTGTGTTCTAGTGCTCTTTTTCTATTTTAGAATGTTTTCTGATCTCGTTCTGATGTATGTGACGTTCTCTCTCGCAGTGTAAACACTGCAGATAGGACATGTAGATTTGGCAAACAGGTGTCTATCAGATTTGGAAATTGTCGATATATATTCACAATCTTTCACTACATATATACACAGTTTAAATTTCATGGAATACACCTGTATGGGTTATAGATTTTGCACATAGAAGAATGTGTTCCCTTTTGTTAAAACTTGATAAAACCTTACAACACACACGTTACTGCCATCCTTCAGGGGTAGAAATATAACTCCAACATTTCTGGTAGTCAGTAGGACTACTTAGTTGGGAAATCTGGTAGTCATCAGATATATCTGGTAGTCATATGGCCCAGATTTAAACAAAATAACATGACAAACAAGTTTTTAAATATTCCCAAATTTTGTGTTATTCCATGGTACATCATCATCCATGCTGTCATCATCTTTCGTAGTCCGACCTAGTTTCTGGTTGTTCTCGGACTACCACACTACCACTATTTCGAACCCTGTCCTTACAGCATATGTAAGAAGTTACAAATCAGTTGAGTGTCTGTGACTGATATGTCAGCGATGACTGTCTCAGGGAAAGGTCCCCTCAAGACCCACTACGAGGCGGTGATGAGAGAGAAGTCTTGGAGACACGTCTCCCTGTGCACCCCGTGGCTGGAGGCGGCGGACTACCCCGTCTTACTGGGTGAGACACAGCACTTGTAGCATGCATACAGAGGTGTAGGTCATGGTCAGAGATGACTGCAAGAAAAGCAGCAATCTTTGTATATGTGGTAAGAGACTGTATATAAAATGAAGACTATTCAAATCTAGTAATTGTGGATTACACAACTAGTAATTTCTACTCAAATCAACATTTCAGCCACCATCGGCGGAGTTCATCAGGAATATGAGTTCCTGATGAAGTCCGTCGATGGTGGCTGAAATGTCGATGTGAGTAGAAATTACTAGTTGTGTAATCATAACTATTGCTTGAATAATATACCCCCAACTTGATGAATGTTTTCAAGAAAATGAAGACTACTTTTATGGATGGTGAGTATGCCTGAGTTTGCAGATAAATTATTACCTTTTCATCGGAATGCGAAAACAGAACCAGTGTTGTTCTATGTAGTTAAGTATGTCTAGATGTTTCAATGCAGTTAACAGCAATATGGAGAAGATACAGCATACTATCATTGACTAAATGACAACGTCGTAAATTATATAGCTGGTGTATTAATTGCGAAAGATTGTTTTGTTGTGCAGGGAGTGCTGACCTTGGGGTCTGTCTGCACAAGTCTTCAAGTGGCCTTGACCTGCCAATGAAGGTCGTCGACATGTTTGGCTGTGGATTGCCTGTGTGTGCCGTTGGGTTCAACTGGTCAGTGGTCAATATTTCTCTCTTTAAGACACACAAAAGAACAGGCCTATTTAAGGGAATATGTGATAATGTCATTGCTGTAAGTTTCAAAAACTAGCATTATTGTTAGACTAATGGTTAACCTCACAGTAGTTGTACAAAAAACTAGAGAGTGACACCCTATTGTAACTGTTATCATTAACCAGCGATGAGATGAAGTAGAAGATAGACTGTACAGTAGTGTGTCAGGCATTTGATGAAGGGTCTAATTTCTGTTCGAGCATGTTGTTCACTGAGTGGTTTATTGGAAGTTTCATTCAGCAGTATACATACAGCAACATACACATGCACTTTTATTGTGACGTTGTGTTTCCCACAGTCTGGATGAGTTGGTGAAGCATGAACACAATGGGCTGGTGTTTGACACAGAGGCACAGTTGGCGGAACAACTACAGGTGGGTTGAGTTGAAACAGGAAATAAGATAGTATAAAAATAGCATCAAAGTATTATTATTTTTCCAGATTCACATAGAAAATACAATTGTTTGAAGTGTGAAGATTCCTTAATGACATCATTATTTGTTTTAAATTAATCAAATTAATTCATGGAAGAAGTTGGTATAAATTAAAAAACTTTCCCTGTGTTGTGCAATGTTCAACAGTATCGTTTTTGTCTTATCTTGGAGCAAGTGTTTTGTGAACATACCAAAGGCATTGATGGGTGAATTCAGCTGCATGACTAGCACAGGTTTATGTGTTACATTGTCACTATTCTGTGTCATAATATTAACGCAGTATGAAATGTTATGTGGAACCATTGCAGGAGTTATTGGTGGGCTTTCCGAAGAAGTCGGCAAAACTAGAGAAGTTTCGAAGAAACCTGAAGGAATTTCAGGAAACACGATGGACAGACAGCTGGAAGAAGAGTGTGCTCCCTCTGTTCACGTGACCACGTCTTGACCACGGCTTGACCACGTCTTGACCACGTCTTGACCATGGCTTGACCACGTCTTGACCACGGCTTGACCACGGCTTGACCACATCTTGACCACGTCAGGATCACATCATCACTCAGTTGACATCAGTCATTCAGTTGTTGATGGCATGTTCTTGTTATCCATCATTTCAGTCACCCAGTGTAGTTGTAATAAACAACAACGCCATGAACATAATATTATGTGAACATATGTTAGACATTTTATTTATTCATAATCATTCCACATCTTTGTATACAGTTAGCAGTACCAGGATGCTCAAACAGTTATAGGGAGTGAGTAGTTGTCTGAAATAGGCATCAGAAGTAGGCACTGTTATGATGAACACATGTCAGTTAAGCACGGTGATGCCTATATGGCATGTCTAATTTTTGAGATATTATATTTGAGATAGGAATATTGTTTATGTCACAAGAGATAAACACATTGTAGATAAGTATTTGAAATGTACACTTAAAATGTGACCTTACAGAAACGTATTAGGAACGTACACTTGCAGAAAGACCGTCACACTGTGGCAGAATGTTGGCTCATCAGTGATGTTATCAGTATCGTGTCCATATTTCAATATGTACACATATGTACATTGTATTTTTGGTACCTTCTTATGTATATAATGTAAGAATATACTAGATATGTAAGAAACTGCTTCGTGAAGTCATAATTGTTGACGTTTGATATCTGTTTGCCTTGGCTAAATACAGAAATATTCATTAGCAAAGACATTTGCAGCAAATATGAGTTTACCTGTAGAAAACTATATTCCTAATAGGAACACTATTAGTTCGTACAATGAGTGAACCTAAGCTATTCAAGTAAATAGAACTACTTCACAAAATAGAACTATTTTGGTTTTATTTATGAAAACATTTCAAAGGATTGTCACACACAGGGCTATGGGTAGGATATCTCACTCTCACAATGCAAGCTTTCTATTGGTGCATATAACAAATCTTTAATCATGTGCAGCCATTATGTTTCTCATTAAATATATCTCAATATTAGTACTTTAGTAGCAAATGCAATAATCAATTTTAACATAAACAATACTCAGTTTTAACATAATTATATTATATTAGTATTATTACCCACTTCTGTGTATTAATTAACGTAGTCAGGGAAATATTTTACTACCAACTATGGCTAAAATATATAAACTTAAACGTAACAATATTTATTGTGTCACATTTTGATACACATACTTTACATAGAATATCATGTTAGTTTTTTTCAGCTGTTGGGCCTGTGCACAATTCTATACAGCAATTCTCATTTCAGTAAATTGCAGAAGTGCTAACAAATATTTCTAGATGTTTTAAATGTGATTTGCCTTGTTAGAAGGCGTATATCACCGTGGTCTTACAAGGCACACGTGTTGCTTGTATTTGTGACATTAGTGACTTCTAGAACATGCATTATTAGTTACTGTTAATTATACCATATATTTATGAAAGTTAAATTAGTTTATATTTCTGTCATTATTAGTGATCAGATATATACCATGTTGGGTGGTTATTGAAAATAAAGTTTGGCATGAAATAATTGACATAATGCACTCTTTCGGTTAATAATCTGTCTGTCAGTAATTTGATTCTGACTGCAGCAAACTGCACATTCGTCACTGTCACTCATCTACTGTCACCTGAGTGACACGCAATCGTTGTCACATCCAGTGTGGAGCCTGGAGGTGACAACACTAACACGTGTCACATTGTAAAGTGTCCTTACAGCCAGAACATAAGGCGAGGTCCCTAGACGACCGCTACAGACTCTACTCTTCATTCCAGGCTGGTCTCTCACTAACTACACGTGTCATGTGACACTGACAAACAACGTGTTGGTGAGATCGACTCCTTCCTTCGTCCCATATAAATACACTATCTTACATACAAATACGCGTCGTCCATTGCTGCAGACAGATCCTACACCCCTCAGGCCCCACCCCCTGTCTGGGGGGGGGGGGGGTTATAACAAACTAGTGTTGATGTCTATCTTCACATAGCCGTACATACACGATCCAGCGGTCGCAACCGACAAACACCACTCGTTCTGCATTCTCTACACCTAAATTTGGCAATATTTTGATTAATCTTATCTACTTACTGTATATTAGAACATCTTAGTACAACGATTCTCAAACCTGAAGATAACATCCACGATAAACATCAAACTGGAAGACGTATCCACGTGTTTCACAAGCTTGTTGATACAGTTCACGATCAAGCCCCAATATTGGCCAATCAAATGTCATCTATCAAGTAGATCCAAGGCATGGGTGTGTTGTCAGAGTGCCAAGGATTATTGACCAATCGTCATTGTCATCCACTTAGTAGATGCGTGGGGAGGGGCGTGTCTTCAGAGTGCCCAGGATGTGGATGTATTGACCAATCAGAGCTGCGATATCGACGCTCTGCAAACGAAATTGAACTTAGAATGGCTGCCAGATAGATTCTGATTAAGATACTAATGTTATACATTTTATTTATTATTAGTAATAGAAGGTTATTAACAAACTGTCACATGTCCACAAATATGTTAAAACAAATGCCTCTTTTTCTATAACATGGTTTGAGACATCAACTTATTTAATAATATTAATCGATAATAGTTTGGTTCATAAGTAAAATTTGCTACTAATAAAATCAAGATTTACTTCATGAGATACATTTTTGGTGATTTGTTGAAGCAGAAACATCAACATTTCACTGCAATATTTCTATAAGCTATCAGAATAAACCACTCCCTGCATTTTAATAGGTACATCAACGATAAGATAGATATAAGATATAACTTTATTGTCCAATTCATAGAATAGAAATATAATATATAACTTCACATTTTAGTAATATAAAACTTTACATTTTAGTAATATAAAACATCACATTTTAGTAATATATAACTTCACATCTTAGTAATATATAACTTCACATTTTAGTAATATATAACGTCACATTTTAGTAATATATAACAACACATTTTAGTAATATGTAACTTCACACTTTAGTAATAGATAACGTCACATTTGAGTAATATAAAAATTCACATTTGAGTAATATATAACTTCACATTTTAAGTCGACATGACATTGTAGGCATGAAGCTGTACAACTTGTGAGTCTGCCTCACCTGGTCTGTCTCGATGCGAGTGATCTTCTGTATCATGAGGTTGCCACATTTGAGATCGAGGTAGCTGACACCTTGCTCCGCTCGCAGTCGCCTCGTCGAGATCACCTCACTGTAGGGGTAGAATATGAGGATCTCCTGCAACCAACAACCAAAATATATCTCCTGCCAGCAACAACCAGAAAATGAGGATCTTCTGCAAAGAAGAACTAGATACAAGGATCTCCTGCGAGCAACAACCAGAAGATGACAATATACAAGTAACTACCAAAATACCAGGATCTTCTGAAAGTGACAACCAGAAGATGAGGATCTCTTACAAACAACAACTTGTAGCAGTGCAGGGTGGTTTCGGGTTTCTTGAAGAAATAGTGTTCTAAGTTCCAAGTTGTGTCTACAATTACATGGATAATTTCTGGCTTGGAATGAAGCAACATTTGATGTAACTAACTGGACACATTGACAATGTTGCGGTGTACTTACGTGTGTGTCTGGGTGGAGGAAGTGAACTCCGACCTTGTTGATTGAGATCAGACAGAGACCTGGGATTCGAGCATCAGCGACACTCTAAGAACACAACACGTGAACATGTCAGTAACTACTATACAGGCAATCATGCAAGACTATATGTACATACAGGTGCACATATACAGGTATATATATATGTATATATGTATATATATATATATATACATATATATATATATATATATATATATATATATATATATATATTATAATGATGTATGTTTAATGTACCCCTGATACTCTACATTATACGTCCCTTTGTGGTCCTTCAACAGACTCAACTAAACATTACACATCATATTATATTCATACATTATTACAAGGAATAATCATATTGTTTGAAAAGTGTCTGGTCAAAGATGCTCCAAATATATTCACCTAAAAGTATTGACAAGAGTAAGGTCACAATTTTCATACACCAAACTAGTTGCTAGAGTATTAAAGTTTAAACTGTGAGAGATGGTGTGACAGAGACGGGGAGCCGAGACGTACCTTGACCTCAAAGAAGGTGGACCCAAAGAGAGGCCAGCGAGCCAGGGTCTCTGAAAGGACACAAGACACAACTTGACACCACGACACACGGGGGCTGTGTGGCACACAAGTACTGCTCAAATGGAGGTGAATGGAGGTGTTTGTTAAGGTGGGGATTGTAGCTGCGGTAGTGGTGGTTGTGTTTGAGGTGGTGATGACTGTGACTGTGATGGTAGTGATTGTAGCTTTGGTGGTGGTGATTGTAGCTGTGGTGGTGACTGTAGCTATGGTGGTTGTGATTGTAGCTGTGGTGGTGATTGTAGCTGTGGTGGTTGTGATTGTAGCTGTGGTGGCGATTGTAGCTGTGGTGGTTGTGATTGTAGCTGTGGTGGTTGTGATTATAGCTGTGATGGTGACTGTAGCTGTGGTGGTGATTGTAGCTGTGGTGGTGGTGATTGTAGCTGTGGTGGTGGTGATTGTAGCTGTGGTGGTGGTGATTGTAGTTGTGGTGGTAGTGATTGTAGCTGTGGTGGTGGTGATTGTAGTTGTGGAGGTAGTGATTGTAGCTGTGGTGATAGTGATTGTAGCTGTGGTGGTGGTGATTGTAGCTGTGGTGGTAGTGATTGTAGCTGTGGTGATAGTGATTGTAGCTGTGGTGATAGTGATTGTAGCTGTGGTGGTAGTGATGGTAGCTGTGGTGGTAGTGATTGTAGCTGTGGTGGTAGTGATTGTAGCTGTGATGGTGGTGATTGTAGCTGTGGTGGTGGTGATTGTAGTTGTGGTGGTAGTGATTGTAGCTGTGGTGGTGGTGATTGTAGCTGTGATGATAGTGATTGTAGCTGTGGTGGTGGTGATTGTAGCTGTGGTGGTAGTGATTGTAGCTGTGGTGATAGTGATTGTAGCTGTGGTGATAGTGATTGTAGCTGTGGTGGTAGTGATGGTAGCTGTGGTGGTAGTGATTGTAGCTGTGGTGGTAGTGATTGTAGCTGTGATGGTGGTGATTGTAGCTGTGGTGGTGGTGATTGTAGTTGTGGTGGTAGTGATTGTAGCTGTGGTGATAGTGATTGTAGCTGTGGTGGTAGTGATTGTAGCTGTGGTGGTGGTGATTGTAGCTGTGGTGGTGGTGATTGTAGCTGTGGTGGTGGTGATTGTAGCTGTGGTGGTAGTGATTGTAGCTGTGGTGGTGGTGATTGAAGCTGTGGTGGTGGTGATTGTAGTTGTGGTGGTGGTGATTGTAGCTGTGGTGGTGGTGATTGTAGCTGTGGTGGTAGTGATTGTAGCTGTGGTGGTGGTGATTGTAGCTGTGGTGGTGGTGATTGTAGCTGTGGTGGTGGTGATTGTAGCTGTGGTGGTAGTGATTGTAGCTGTGGTGGTGGTGATTGAAGCTGTGGTGGTGGTGATTGTAGCTGTGGTGGTGGTGATTGTAGCTGTGGTGGTAGTGATTGTAGCTGTGGTGGTAGTGATTGTAGCTGTGGTAGTAGTGATTGTAGCTGTGGTGGTAGTGATTGTAGCTGTGGTAGTAGTGAGTGTAGCTGTGGTGGTGGTGATTGTAGCTGTGGTGGTGATTGTGGCTGCAATAAGTGTAGCAAATATTTCTAACAATAAGAGATTATGATCTGGGCTAACTGGCCATGAATAAAGAAGTGGTCAGCAAATGGTGACCACGCACCAAGTAGTCAAGTGACTCACGTAGTACTCTGGACTTGCACTCGACTGGTGAGAACACCTCGACCTCTCTCAGACGGTCCACAATCATGTTGCCCCAGTCCGACAGCTCCATGTCCGACAGACTGTGGGCGTTTTCTGGCACGTACTCTCCCACCTCATTGCTGGCAACAACAAGTTCAGTATATACTCCCCCACCTCATTGCTGGCAACAACAAGTTCAGTATATACTCCCCCACCTCATTGCTGGCAACAACAAGTACAGTATATACTCCCCCACCTCATTGCTGGCAACAACAAGTACAGTATATACTCCTCCACCTCAATGCTGGCAACAACAAGTTCAGTATATACTCCCCCACCTCATTGCTGGCAACAACAAGTTCAGTATATACTCCTCCACCTCATTGCTGGCAACAACAAGTACAGTATATACTCCTCCACCTCATTGCTGGCAACAACAAGTTCAGTATATACTCCTCCACCTCATTGCTGGCAACAACAAGTTCAGTATATACTCCTCCACCTCATTGCTGGCAACAACAAGTTCAGTATATACTCCTCCACCTCATTGCTGGCAACAACAAAATGGTACAACAAGAAGAGTTGACTAAATAGTAATGTATTCATTACAGTTTATCACATACTAGTTTCTTTATGCACTGTGCATGTCGTATACATGTTGCACATTATCACACTATTGTGCATGTTGCCTAGATGTGGCTGTTACAGCTAGACACGGTGGCTAGCTGGAGACAGGAGAGTGACTCCACAGGAAGCTGTTCCTACTTACATTGTTGGCATCCCCATCTTCTCGTCGGCCCTGAACTGAAGTGCAGCCAGCAGCGCAATCTCATTCTGAAGACAACAAACATCTCACATGGAACAGACCAGTTTACATCAACATCACTAAAGTCAATATACCATGCATGCAGCTATAGTTGTCATGGTTATTGGTATGATTTGTGAGATATATTTGTAATTCATCACAGAACAAGCAGTTATCACTGCCGTGGTTTATGGCATGATTTGTGAGATATATTTGTTTTACTCTAAAAGCATTAGGATGCCATGCCAATCCTAATCATGAAACTTAGATTGTCTCACAAATAATTTAACTGATTTGTCTAAAGATTTATCTCGTCATGTGCTGGGAGATGTTGACTCAGTCTGACAGTGTGAGGGTGCTATATGCACCTCCCGTGCTGGAGAGTCGTGGGCCAAATGAAGGGGGTTTACCTTGACGTGGTACGGCAGACTGTTAGTGGGCACTGACAGAAGGAAGCCATCTTGATAGTCAGGTCGACACTGAAACAAATACAGGTAGTGTAAGTGTAAGAATATACACTTGGGTAGTGTAAGTGTAACATCTTACACTTACTCCTACACTTACATGTACCGGTAGTGTATGTGTAACAGCATACACATACTCATATATTTACTTGTCCTCTATAGGTCCTACATATATCTATCCTGTGTGTACCCTAGTTACTACATAAGGCCATACAGTAGGAGTCTATTAAGATCCACAATTTCATGCTCATGTGAGTTACTATACTACCTCACTGTATATCGTGTGTGTCGTGTTTGCTCGCATGTGTGTGAGCGTGTGAGCGTGTGCGCGTGTGCACGTGTGAGCGTGTGAGTTAGTGTGTTTGCATGCATGCATGCGTGCATGTATGTGTGTACTACTTGTCTGTGTATACATGTAACGACGTACAGCCTCCTATGTGTAAGAAGACACTGCATGACCACATGACATTACCTGTTCGTACATCATGTCCACAAACAACTGGTTGGCCTCCCTCTGCAGAGGGAACACCCAGCTGGTGCGCTGGAAGAGCAGGTAGAACACCTTCTTCTGATTGGTCAGTTCTGTCGTCAGGTCGAAGATGTACTCCTCGGGCTTCAGAGAGCAGTACCGGTTCTCTGCAACAGGGGGCAGCACATGCAACCATTGTTATGTAGCATGACGGCCAACATTGCCCAAGGCTGCCTACACTTTGCCCTTGAGCACACCTGTTCAAGGGCACCCCGTCTCGACTTCTCTATCTCAGTGTAATCACCCATGGAGACTTTGTCACACAAATATCTGCCAATCTCTATAACCAGTTACTCATCTCTTCATTCTCTCCTGTTATGCTCACAATACATCTTTCAGCAATGTTCACAAGAACTTATCAAAATTGATAGTGTAGATGACGATGAACCATGCTCACAGAACCTACTCGAATCAATGGTGTAGAAGATTGTGAACTGTGTTCACAGAACTTACCCGAGTCGATGACGTAGAAGATTGTGAACTCCTCCTTCTGCAGCTCACCGTAGATGCCGAGAGTGTTACAGATCTGGTCAATGGCGTCCAGCACAACCTGGGGGTCAGTTGTAATAACACCTTTAATGGTGGTCAGTGCTGGTCAGCTGTCACAGCATTCTTACGAAGGATACAAAATGAAAGTAATACATGTACAAACTGAAAGTTATTTAATTTCTGTGTATTCCTGTCAAGCTACATTTCTGTCATGATCACACCTACACACACGTGTGTATATGTGTCTATAGTCTGTGTTATATGACAGGATTCGTTGGAATAAAGTACACTATTATCTCGACCACACACGCCGTGACACTCACACTGCTGCTGCGGATGTTGAGCATCACTGGCGCCCCGCCCGGCAACACACACTTCTGCTGCTTCATGCTGCGGCCATGCTGCAAACAGACGGCAGGGGTGATAGGGCACGGGTGATAGGGCACGGGTCATAGGGCACGGGTCATAGGGCACGGGTCATAGGGCATGTACTTGACATAACCATTAGGACAGTAACCACAGGGCAAAGGTCTGGTCATGTACATGGAATAGCTGCTATGATAGTAGCAGGCCATATTATATATAATTATATATGTATATATATGTATATATATATATGTATATATATATATATATATATATATATATATATATATATATATACATATATATATATGTATATATATATATGTATATATATATAAATGAATATATATATATATACATAAATATGAATATATATATATATATATATATATATATATATATATATATATACATATATACATATATAAATATATAAATATGAATATATATATACTATATATATATATATATATATATATACATAAATATGAATATATATTTCTCATTTACAATACTATCTACTTCCTTTTACAACCTTTTTTAGATCGACTACATAACATTTCGTGCATGAATTCTGTAAAACAAGACCAATAAATTGCAGTTATTCAGTCACATTTTTCGGAGTCTCCCTCGTTGCATATAGTCAACAATGACCATGACTTGGGTGTGCTTTTTGAAATGAAGACATTCAAGCAAAATTGCCGAATTTGGAGTGAATTCATAAGATTACATATATGTGAACTTCAAATGTGTTTTTCTCAGTTCGAACGTTCATACACCAGCTATATTCCTTTGGTTATGGGTTAGCTAGGTCAATGTTTTCTGCACCATTGGAAAGCTTAATGTATTGCCTTTCCAATGCTGTATGTAACTTGTTTTTTTAATATTTTGTATTTTTATTTGGACTCGACACACACATACGTGCTTGTGCACACACGCACGCATGCACGCACGCACGCACACACACCACACACACATACAAACACACAAAGACACACACACATATATAACAAGGTTTAACAAGTTTAACAAGTTGCCGTCCAGAACCAAGTTCCAGACGGCATGTGAACAAGAAAGCCTATGGCTTATCGAGTGTTCACTTAAAATTATAAATATACAATATTATAAAATGCACTAAAATGCTACTAATTAAAATACGTTGTCTCTAAAAATACATAAGTAAAATAAAATGTATACGTTGTCTCTAAAAAATATACAAGTAAAATAAATAAATTCATAAAATATCCTACAATAACACAATTTTTTATAATAATAAATAAATATATGAATAAATAATTTAATCAGTATTAAAATAATTTCTAAAACATTTAAGTGTTCAACCTAGGTATAGCCCGCCCTTGCCAGATAATTGTCAATTTTATTTCTAAACATATTTACACTATATGGCATAGCCATTGGGACCCCGGTGCATGTGACAAAAATATCTGCAGACACGTACTGTGATGGCCTCCAGCTCCATTCTACTAGGTACGTTCTTCCTGCCTCCAAACCTGAATGTCTGTCTGATGTTCTGCAGACATGTGGAAGCCAGACCTGGAAACAACGGCACCGGTGATACAGGTAATTTCTGATACACCACCACGTAATTCAAAATATATAATCATTGACTACACGACCTGCACTAATTGGTTCTCCAAAAAACAAATATCCCATCATTTTTATAATGTGTGTTGTCTTTCGTACAAGTTATACTGTTATTTTAAGAAAACAAAAAGTGTGTTCAAGAATGTTTCTATTCACAGAAGATAGAGCCTGAAAGTATGGCAGTGACATTACAAATGGCAGATGATACAAGTGGCGACTCACTGTGGCAAGGCCGGTTGTGGTCGTAGGCCGTTTCCTCGACGTACTTGAACAAGTACGGCCTCAGGTTCTCACTGCAGTCGAAGTACGCTGTCAACACCATCAGGATCTTCCAGCCTTGCTGCAGACTGTCTCTGTCAAACAAAACCATTGCATTGTGACATTCGAGTCTTACATACAAGTCCCATCTGCACAATCAAGACTCAGGTGAATGGCTGGATATCTGCCTCGTTAAAAGTTATGCTTATACATCATGTGCTATAGACAGATAGTTTGCCAGACATACAATCAAACATAAACCAAACATTCAACCAGACAACCAGACAAGCAGACCGACCGACCGACCGACCGACCGACCGACCGACCGACCGACCGACCGACCGACCGACCGACCGACCGACCGACCGACCGACCGACCGACCGACCGACCGACCGACCGACCGACCGACCGACCGACCGACCGACCGACCGACCGACCGACCGACCGACCGACCGACCGACCGACCGACCGACCGACCGACCGACCGACCGACCGACCGACCGACCGACCGACCGACCGACCGACCGACCGACCGACCGACCGACCGACCGACCGACCGACCGACCGACCGACCGACCGACCGACCGACCGACCGACCGACCGACCGACCGACCGACCGACCGACCGACCGACCGACCGACCGACCGACAGACAGACAGACAGACAGACAGACAGACAGACAAACATACAATTTATCTGTCTATATATTAGACAGATAAACAGACAGCCAGCCAGACAGACAGACAGACAGACAGCCCGACAGACAGACAGACAGACAGACACAAAAACAGAGAGACAGACAGACAGACAGACATACAGCCAGCCAGCCAGCCAGCCAGCCAGCCAGCCAGCCAGCCAGCCAGCCAGCCAGCCAGACAGCCAGCCAGCCAGACAGACAGCCAGCCAGCCAGATAGTAAGCCAGATAGACAGACAGCCAGCCAGACAGCAAGCCAGATAGACAGACAGCCAGCCAGACAAACTGTGTGTGATACAGTGTTCTACACCATGACAGTGAGATGCGTGAGTGGGTGCGTACGGCTTGCTGCTGCGGTTGCTGGTGGTCTGTTTGGCGAGTTGACAGTAGACCTCGTCCCTCAGCTCCGTGTGGTTGTGACACGCCATCAGCAGGGTGTACATGCAGTCCGTCAACTTCTGACCCTTCTGCAGGGGGTAGTCGCCCATGTAGCGCATGATGGCTGCAACAGACAGCACAAGTGAGGGGGCGGCCAGGGCAGGAGGGTGTGGGGGAAGTGACGGGGCATAGGAGGGGTATATGGAGAGAAGTATGGAGAGCAGCATGGGAGAGGTTATGGGAGGGGTGTGGGAGGGGTGTGGGAGGGGTGTGGGAAGGGTGTGGGAGGGGTGTGGGAGGGGTGTGGGAGGGGTGTGGGAGGGGTGTGGGAGGGGTGTGGGAGGGGTGTGGGAAGGGTGTGGGAGGGGTGTGGGAGGGGTGTGGGAAGGGTGTGGGAGGGGTGTGGGAGGGGTGTGGGAGGGGTGTGGGAAGGGTGTGGGAGGGGTGTGGGAGGGGTGTGGGAGGGGTGTGGGAGGGGTGTGGGAGGGGTGTGGGAGGGGTGTGGGAGGGGTGTGGGAGGGGTGTGGGAGGGGTGTGGGAAGGGTGTGGGAGGGGTGTGGGAGGGGTGTGGGAGGGGTGTGGGAGGGGTGTGGGAGGGGTGTGGGAAGGGTGTGGGAGGGGTGTGGGAGGGGTGTGGGAGGGGTGTGGGAGGGGTGTGGGAGGGGTGTGGGAAGGGTGTGGGAGGGGTGTGGGAGGGGTGTGGGAGGGGTGTGGGAGGGGTGTGGGAGGGGTGTGGGAGGGGTGTGGGAAGGGTGTGGGAGGGGTGTGGGAAGGGTGTGGGAGGGGTGTGGGAGGGGTGTGGGAGGGGTGTGGGAGGGGTGTGGGAGGGGTGTGGGAAGGGTGTGGGAGGGGTGTGGGAGGGGTGTGGGAGGGGTGTGGGAGGGGTGTGGGAGGGGTGTGGGAGGGGTGTGGGAGGGGTGTGGGAGGGGTGTGGGAGGGGTGTGGGAGGGGTGTGGGAAGGGTGTGGGAGGGGTGTGGGAGGGGTATGGGAGGGGTGTGGGAGGGGTGTGGGAGGGGTGTGGGAGGGGTGTGGGAGGGGTGTGGGAGGGGTGTGGGAGGGGTGTGGGAGGGGTGTGGGAGGGGTGTGGGAGGGGTGTGGGAGGGGTGTGGGAGGGGTGTGGGAGGGGTGTGGGAGGGGCGTGGGAGGGGTGTGGGAGGGGTGTGGGAAGGAGATATGACAGGGGCCATGTGAGAGGGACACAGGGGGGGGGGGGGTATGAGAGATAGGTATAGGAGAGGCTATGTGAGACGGGGGTGACAGTGGGGATGTGGGAAAGTTGAAATGGGAGAAGATAATGGGACAAGGGTGTAGGAGAGGGAGTTTGGAAAAGGGGTGTGAGGTTTAATTAATAACAGACAATATTAATATTTTAATGTTAACAACTGAATCAGTGGCCAATGGTGTCTGCTTGTCAATGACTGGTTAAATAAACGGAACTGAAAAATATGCCTCTATGTACTCATGAGTACTGTTTCATTATCTCACTGAGATGTCTCCCGTTTGCTACACTCATAACCATGCGTACCAATGAAACAGTCGAGGGCCAACTTGTTCAGTTGTGGATTGTCACACTTGAGGAGTGACGCCTGGATCGGTGACTGCAACAGGAATACTCATATGACATGCAAACATCTGTGTCACAATTGTCACATGAAAGAGAAGTATACATTCATACAAATAAACTACATTTTGGTCAAAACAATCCAACAAGTGTTAGTTAATAAGTTAAGAAATATATATATATATATATATATATATATATATATATAATATATAAACATTAGAACACAACATATATTACAGTAAATAAATAGAACGTTAATGCTACTTCAATTTGACATAAGTCAAGAAATATATTCATAAATATATCAAAACACAAAATATATCAGTCAGAAAATAGAACTTTAATGCTACTTACGTTACTTGTTAGCTACAATGAACTTTGTTTAAAAAATATTTAAATCTGAAATTGCACTATTATTAGCATTAACTTTTTTTTAAAGACTCATATGACCTAGACCTGGTGAGACTGACCTTGGTCCACTTGACCATGTTGACCTGTTCCTGCCACGTCCACTCATCCAGACTGCGACCTGTGACACCAGACACTGGTCAACCACTGACCACCACTGACCACTTTGACCATCATGCTACTACTGTTAATTGTCTTACAAACTTATTATGCTACTCATAGTATTTCAACAAACATTTTAAAGTAACGTCTATGATTCATGTGTAATTGCTATTAGTGACCTCTGACCCCACTGGTAGCAAAAACAGACTCATCATTTAAGTATTTGTTCTTATTATACATAAACCAAAAACAGTTATGTAAACTATAAGTTTGCAAATAATTCACATGTAATTGTAGATCATGGATCAGTTATAATAGAGCCATGTATCACATGGTTCGATATGGTGCATCTGCATATTTCTATAAGGTACACAGTGTGTATCATATGGTTTTATATACACTGTAATGATATTTTTTGGTGCATATTGTCGAAATGTTGTGTATGATAATGTAACAGTGGTGCCACACAGTGGCTTGGAGGCACACCACGAGTGGTTGACCAGTCCAGTGGCACTTCTGGATGTGTACTTTCAGGATGGAAGGAAATGCGGAATTTTCAATTTCTGGTCTTTTTGTTAAATTTTGATGAGTTTTACATTGCGATAGAATACATAAAGGTATTATTATATACATGGTGACATAACATATCATATGCAACTATTATACCAGTTCTGACGACTAAAAAAGAACCATATAAAAATACCAGTTCAATGTCATGCCAGTATCTCGTTCCCAGCTCTAGCAACCGATGAATAAATATGATAAATTAATATTTTATTTGAATTTTTTATGTTAAGAATAAAGTTGTATAAACTTGACTACAACTACGACTACAATTACAAGAGAGTAAACAAGACATGAAGTGACATGTAGTGTCACAGAAGTGACTTGTAGTGTCACATGAGAAGACGTCACCTCCTCTCTCCTTGCTCTGCCTCATCACGTTGCGTGCCTTCAGACTACTTAGCATTTGCAACGCTCCTTGGATAGTCCCCGTCTCCCCAGACCGCATCATCTCATACCTTAACCAAACCAAGGACCATGCAGAGTGACACACACAGCACAGCACAGCACTCACATGCACGACACATGCATGACACGTGCATGACACGTGCATGACACGCGCATGACACGTGCATGACACGTGCACGACACATGCACGACACGTGCATGACACGTGCATGACACGTGCATGACACGTACATGACACATGCACGACACGTGCACGACACATGCAGGACACGCGCATGACACGCGCATGACACGCGCATGACACGCGCATGACACGCGCATGACACGCGCATGACACGTGCATGACACGTGCATGACACGTGCATGACACGTGCATGACACGTGCATGACACGTGCATGACACGTGCATGACCCGTGCATGACACGTGCATGACACGTGCATGACACGTGCACGACACGTGCACGACACGTGCACGACACGTGCACGACACGTGCAGGACACATGCATGACACATGCATGACACATGCATGACACGCGCATGACACATGCATGACACGTGCATGACACGTGCATGGCACGTGCATGGCACGTGCATGACACGTGCATGACACATGCGCGACACATGACATGTGCATGACACGTGCCAGAGAGAGAAAAATGCAAACACTGACCCTGACAATATATTTTATTTTAATGTTTTAAAGTATTTATTATTTTTAATACGTTTAGTCAAATACTCACAGAAAATATGTTTTAATGTCTTAAATTATAAAAATTAGTTTTATATATACATATCATATATTCTCTACATTTTAATTTATATTTATGCTAATGTCTTTGCATGTTTTATGTACCCATAAATAATAACAATAATAATTATAAAAATATTATTATTATACATGCATGATTATTATATTTATTTTGTACTCATTACCCTATTTTATATGTTTTATTGCTGTCATTTTAAATACTCTGTATGCTTTTTATGTTTTATGTCTCATTGCTTTACACTTGTTTGTCGGAAAATAGCTCAGATGAGCTAATGTTATCAAATTCACATGTAAACTGACGTTACATAAAGCTTCTTGTATCTTGTAATGACTAAAGCCTGGTCTTAGTCCACTGTCGCTGTCGTTGTGAGCAGTGGCATTAAGACCGGCATATTTTGCTAAATATTTTTGAAAGAAAATTTGCCTTTTTGAAATACTATTTATTTTGAGAAATTGGCTTTACCTTTGTCAGAAATGAAATGCTGAGAAAAATCAGCAAGCCCAATATTGGCAGTCACATTTCATCTTATATTACACAAATTGTAATTGGAAAATGTTAAGCCTGGAAATGTCTAGTTGGTTGAATATTGAAAAACAACTGCTGCTGGTGGACATGAAATAATGTTGACATTTGCACTTTATGGGTATCTTCGATCACGCAAGTTGACAGGTGCAATAGACAGGGTTTGAGAAAGTATCTAACGTTTAAATAAAATGCCGTAATGTGTTGATTTATTGTATACTACAATTGATGTATTTAAGCTGAATCTGGCATAGAAAGGTCTTCACGTACACCTCAGCAAACATGTATACACTGTACCAGCATGCAGAAGACAAAAGGACACACAAGAGAAAGATAACATACGACTTAAATACACTTTTATTAACTATTTCAGAGTAAATATCTCTTATAGAAGAACTTAAATACATAATTTTTCATTTTTCTCTCAGATGTTCCTTTCATTGGTTTTCTCTCTTAATTTAACAATATACTATAAAACGTCACATAACACAAACTTAGTTATTATGAACAGATAAACTCTTTTTAAAATCAACATAACAAAAATATCTAATTGCTGTATTTTAAATCACGAAAATATCACAATAAAATTCTAAAATGTTTGATTGAATATTTCAGGAAGATGCAAAATGAAAGCACCAGACAGACAGATGAAACCACGGCAACCCATGTATCCATGGACACCCACATTACCATGGATACACAAATACACACAGACGTTTATCACACATTTGCTGAAACCATAACAACACTCAAACATGCCCCTCAAATCAAGCAATTAAAATCATCCCGCCTATTACCTTGAAGTGCTGGCCGCCTTATATCCACAACTTGGCTAATCACATAACAAAAACATTTACTAATACACCAACAAATCACCAAACCATTAACAGATAAAAAAAAGTTGTGAAATAGGAAGGAAAAGTTAATTGTTTTATTGTTTAAGATCATATGTAACATTGCATAAGCCATAGGAGGCTATTTTATTTTCCCAATTTTACAATCATGAACATTTGTCTGTAATGAGACTGATATATTGAAGCTCTTCATGGAAAACAGATAGTCAATTCAAACAAAAAAATACTTAAAGTAAATTGTCATTACACAGTGGTGAAGTGTCTATTAAAGTTTTTCCTTTCAAAGTTGAACGGTACTTTATATTGGTATGAGTAGTATATGTGTGCAGTTGGATACACTTTTGAGGAGTTTATTCCGCCATTTTGTTTTTCAGTCACGTGTTATGAATCATGCACAGATTTAAGCGATCATGACCGAATATATATTGTAAAGTGCTACAAACATCTGTGGATCAGCTACTATGGCCAAATAAATACATTATTGTTACACATAATTTGTGGTCATTCAAATGTGTCAACCTACTATGTCATCGTGTGAGAAATAGAGAAGATAGACGTGACAAATGAAGTACACATACCTGAATGGAGACTGTCTGAAGTACAACATGGCGTACTCCAGCATGCAGTACTTCCGCTCATCCAAAGTACTTACAGTACTCATTTCACTTCCCACCTGAATGTCACATCATGACACACACATACTTAACTACATCAATCAATTATAAACATTTCTCAGGATAGTTCTTTTTCCAATCAAAAGTTTTCATTTGTCATATCAAAAAACAAGATCTTTCTTTTTACCTGTAAAGGCTTTCGTCTGACGTTACATGCCAACGTCTTCGCTACTAATGACATGTTATTAATTCGGCATGTAACATCAGACGAAAGCCTTTACAGGTAAAAGAAAGATCTTGTTTTTGAATATGAAAAATGAAAACCTTATTTTCCTCTATTTTTTAGGATTAATCCAATATATTAATTTGTTGCATTGTTACATGTTGTGTTAATATTTCAACGCAATTTGTATTTTAAAGGCAGTAACAAGTGTCAGCTTTAACAAGGGAAACTTTCATCTGTTACTATATTAGACAAACCAATAATTTCACGAGTAATTCCACAAATTTGTTGAACACTTCATGCATAAATTAAACACAACAGACAAGTTTTGATGTCACAAATTTCAAAGAGGAATCCCAAATGTTAAAATGTAACGACCATCCAAAAATAATGACAACTCATGTTCAGATCATATCTACAGTTTTCTGAGATCCTTGAGTAGATTGTTGAGCCAGTTTCTTGGTTATTAATATTATACATAACTACAGTCATGTCTCGTTCATACACAAACCTTGATTCCTAAGGGTTTTAGTTGGGTTGATAAAACATGCAGATTAGCGAGGGACATTATTACACATGGCATCATGATGGTTCCCATACAAATATACAGATTGCAAAACAACTGGATTTCTGAAGACCCGATAAACAAGACAAGTAAATATGTATAAGATTTCTTGAGGTGTAAGAATATTATACATAATTTACAAACACTTAACATTTTTAATCATCTTCAGCCAAAACATCTCAAATACCCCAAAGTTATTCAGACAGAGTAAATATGTGACGCGGCATGCCAAAACCAGGCGTTTGTCGGCAAGTTGACAATTCTATATTATTATTGATTCAATTAGAGGAGATGAAGAGCTTTAAAATGATACCATGATGAACACTCTATTTTGTGCTTAGGTGAAGATATTCCACTTCAAGTGCATAAGTTTGTGGAATGTCACTTCCGAGAAAATGAGTTTTTAAAGTGATCGGTCGTAAAAAGTGATATCGTGGAACATTACCATAGCAACCACATCTTTATAATACTCCAATTGTCCTGAAATGTTGCATATACCTAGAGATGGTATATACTCATAATATGTGAAAGTATAAAAAATCGACCATTTGTCAGCGCAATATTTCACCGCTCGTGCCGTGGGTTTGCGCCGGAGGCCAATGTAGTAGCGATCGGGCGGCCTAAAATGGCCTAATCCGATGTTGAAAAAATCATAAAAATTAAAGTTCTCGACGGATTTGATTCATTTTTATGTTGTTTAGCAGCTAAAACGTATGGCTACATTTGTCTCGCAGGAAGTAGGAAATTTATCCGTTCAGTAATTATTTGTGTGCAGGATAGTGCGCTAAATTAGCCTAAAAACGGCTTTGTTTGAGACTAATTAGCTGTGAAATTAATGAGGGGCTTGCATGGAAATGCTCATTACAGGTATTACCCCTTTCAACACTATTTCATGGTATCTATTATGGAATTATTGAAAGATTGATGATTTTGCTGATTGATTCCGCCAAGAACCCACTTTCGACATTTTGAGGGCATGCCGACTAATTACACCCTGGCGCCGATCGAGGATCTGCGGCAAGCGCCTGGTTTTGGCGTGCCGCGTCATATATATGAGTGAAAGAACAATACATTTCAAATACCCCAAAGTTATTCAGACTGGGTAAATATATGAGTGAAAGCACGACTCACTGGACTGGGGGCTCGGTAGATGTAGACAGGGGCAGGCTGCACCAGGCGGGGCGGGGGCGAATAGGCCCGAGGGGGTGACCGTGCCCTAGGGGGTGATCGTGCCCGAGGGGGTGACTGTGCCCGAGGGGGTGACTGTGCCTGAGGGGGTGACCGGGCCCTAGGGGGTGATCGTGCCCGTGGCGGGGACTGGGCGCGAGGGGGTGACTGTGGAATTGGGGGCAAGACGTCTGTGCGAGGCAGTCGGTGTGGTTGTGGCTGGGTGATGGCAGGTGGCGACACTGGTCGGGTTGGCTGCAAAAACAAGAGTTCAGAGTCAAACTCCAGGAACACACAGATAAATAAAATAATAAATAAATTATAATATTTATATAGTGCCATAATCTGTCCAGATTCTACCAGATTCTACCTCCAGGGGCACACAGATAAATAAAATAATAAATAAATTATAATATTTATATAGTGCCATAATCTGTCCAGATTCTACCAGATTCTACCTCCAGGGGCACACAGGTAAATAAAATAATAAACAAAATACAATATTTACATAGCGCCATAATCACACAGTGCTCTATTGCGCTTTACAGTACAATAATAATAATAAAAAATTACAGAGAAATTAAAACATTACAATATTCAGTTAAATAATTAAAAAGCTAATAGTCGTAAATTGAATTAAAGAGTAAAAATGCAATTCTATATAGGATAGGAAACCTAAAAGGTATAGGTGCAATAAATAATTAAGTAATATATAAACCCTATCAAATAATAATAATAAATGATTTTAATTCTATATATAGAATTAAATTAATTAAAAAGAGTACAATACAATACATAACTGTTACTATGCCACAAACATTTACAGAATGCAGTTAAAATTATAAAGAAATAGGAATATTAGTGACATTGTGTTTAATGTGTGAATTTTTATTTTGGGGTATTTGTAAATAAAAGAGTTTGTTATAAAAGTGAAATAACCTAGATGTATTCACCATTCAACAAACAAACTAAATTTCTAACAATTGTATATAAGAATTGTGTCTCAAATTGGTACCAACACAAAACTTAGTGTACAGTTTAGATTTATTTTACCTGCTTAATTTTGTATTGCATTGTAAGACACAATGCTAGGTGTAATGAATGTACAATGTAATGAATGTACAATGTAATGAAAACTTTACAGTTGTCACATGCAGTGGTGAACTGCTATGACACTGCGGTGGCGATGTGGATGTGTGTGACGGTGCTGCCACCTACCCTCTGTCCCTCCACCTCGTAGCGGGCCAGGGAGATGACGTACTCCTTGGGGAACATGCCGACATGACCATGGGCCGCTCCGTACAGCCAGCCTAAACACAGCACAGCACCTTACTACACATCTCAATAACAACACACCAGGTTCAAACATCTACTGAAAACACATTTTTTTGTATTGCATATTAGTGTAATTCAACATGAACATTATTATTTTTTACTAGATTATTTGGTAATATTATCAATACATAATTATACACTTATTTATTGGCATTATTGTAATGTAATTATTATTATTATTTTAACAGTTTTAATATATACTAAACTATTTATTACTAATAATAATTATACCTATACCGTCTTTTATCAGTATCATTGTAATGTAATTATACGCTATACTGATTATTATGTATTTTTATAACTAATACGTAATTTATTTAAAAGTGCTATGCTATTTAATACCGTACTAATTTTATTTATTTATATACCTATACATATATTCTTTTACATTTATTTTAAAACACTAGTATTTGTCTTATTGTATACATATATCTTTTTATGTCTTTTAAATTATAATACATTGTGAAGCGTCATGAACGACTATGGATGTGGCGCTATACTAAATAAATATATTATTATTATTACTATACACATGTTCTACTTCAAAGACAACTGACTACAGAAAACTGTTGTTCTGAGATCATTAATACATAGTTTTGGTATCTTTGTGGTTAGGACAAGGGTGCAGGCATTTACATTTAATGAACTTACAACTGACAGCTGATTTCCACCATTCAATGAGGCAAATTAAAAACCAAACAATATACAGTAAAGAATTAACCATAGACCAATGGTGTATGTCTGTGTGGTCAGTGGTCTGTGGTCTGTGGTCTGTGGTCAGTGGTCTGTGGTCAGTGGTCAGTGGTCAGTGGTCAGTGGTCAGTGGTCAGTGGTCAGTGGTCAGTGGTCAGTGGTCAGTGGTCAGTGGTCAGTGGTCAGTAGTCAGTAGTCAGTGGTCAGTTGTCTCTGTTACACGTTTATTACTGCTTCTTAATAGTGATAAGACAATTTCTCCATAATGGATAAACAAAGGTATTTGAATGTGAACAGAGAATGGTTGATGTGACCACAGTAATGGTTGATGTAATGGTTGATGTGACCACTGAGAATGATTGATTATGACCACAGAGGATGGTTGATGTGACCACAGAGAATGATTGATTATGACCACAGAGAATGGTTGATGTGACCACAAACGGCACAGAGAATGGTTGATGTGACCACAGACGGCACAGAGAATGGTTGACGTGACCACAGAGAATGGTTGATGTGACCACAGAGAATGGTTGATGTGACCACAGAGAATGGTTGATTGTGACTACAGAGAATGGTTGATGTGACAACAGAGAATGGTTGATGTGACCACAGAGAATGGTTGATGTGACCACAGAGAATGGTTGATTGTGACTACAGAAAATGGTTGACATGACCACAGAGAATGGTTGATGTGACCACAAAGAATGGTTTATGTGACCACAGAGAATGGTTGACGTGACCACAGAGAATGGTTGACGTGACCACAGCGAATGGTTGACGTGACCACAGAGAATGGTTGACGTGACCACAGAGAATGGTTGACGTGACCACAGCGAATGGTTGACGTGACCACAGAGAATGGTTGACGTGACCACAGAGAATGGTTGACATGACCACAGAGAATGGTTGATGTGACCACAAAGAATGGTTGATTGTGACTACAGAGAATGGTTGACATGACCACAGAGAATGGTTGATGTGACCACAGAGAATGGTTGATGTGACCACAGAGAATGGTTGACGTGACCACAGAGAATGGTTAATGTGACCACAGAGAATGGTTGATGTGACCACAGAGAATGGTTGATGTGACCACAGAGAATGGTTGACATGACCACAGAGAAGGGTTGACGTGACCACAGAGAATGGTTGATGTGACCACAGAGAATGGTTAATGTGACAACAGAGAATGGTTAATGTGACCACAAAGAATTGTTGACATGACCACAGAGAATGGTTGATGTGACCACAGAGAATGGTTAATGTGACCACAGAGAATGGTTAATGTGACAACAGAGAATGGTTGATGTGACCACATATAATGGTTAATGTGACAACAGAGAATGGTTAATGTGACAACAGAGAATGGTTGATGTGACCACATATAATGGTTAATGTGACAACAGAGAATGGTTAATGTGACCACTGAGAATGGTTGATGTGACCACAGAGAATGGTTGATTGTGACTACAGAGAATGGTTGACGTGACCACAGAGAATGGTTGATGTGACCACAAAGAATGGTTGATGTGACCACAGAGAATGGTTGACGTGACCACAGAGAATGGTTGATGTGACCACAAAGAATTGTTGATGTGACCACAGAGAATGGTTGATGTGGCCACAGAGAATGGTTGACGTGACCACAGAGAATGGTTGATGTGACCACAGAGAATGGTTGATGTGACCACAGAGAATGGTTGATGTGACCACAGACGGCACAGAGAATGGTTGAAGTGACCACAGAGAATGGTTGACGTGACCACAGAGAATGGTTGATGTGGCCACAGAAAATGGTTGATGTGACCACAGAGAATGGTTGATGTGACCACAGAGAATGGTTGATGTGACCACAGAGAATGGTTGATGTGACCACAGAGAATGGTTGATGTGACCACTGAGAATGGTTGACATGACCACAGAGAATGGTTGATGTGACCACAAAGAATGTTTGATTGTGACTACAGAGAATGGTTGACATGACCACAGAGAATGGTTGATGTGACCACAGAGAATGGTTGACGTGACCACAGAGAATGGTTGACGTGACCACAGAGAATGGTTGATGTGACCACAGAGAATGGTTGATGTGACCACAGAGAATGGTTGATGTGACCACAGAGAAGGGTTGACGTGACCACAGAGAATGGTTGATGTGACCACAGAGAATGGTTAATGTGACCACAAAGAATTGTTGACATGACCACAGAGAATGGTTAATGTGACCACAGAGAATGGTTAATGTGACAACAGAGAATGGTTGATGTGACCACAGATAATGGTTAATGTGACAACAGAGAATGGTTAATGTGACCACTGAGAATGGTTGATGTGACCACAGAGAATGGTTGATTGTGACTACAGAGAATGGTTGACATGACCACAGAGAATGGTTGATGTGACCACAAAGAATGGTTGATGTGACCACAGAGAATGGTTGACGTGACCACAGAGAATGGTTGATGTGACCACAAAGAATGGTTGATGTGACCACAAAGAATGGTTGATGTGACCACAGAGAATGGTTGACGTGACCACAGAGAATGGTTGATGTGACCACAGAGAATGGTTAATGTGACAACAGAGAATGGTTAATGTGACCACTGAGAATGGTTAATGTGACCACAGAGAATGGTTAATGTGACCACAGAGAATGGCTAATGTGACCACAGAGAATGGTTGACGTGACCACAGAGAATGGTTAATGTGACCACAGAGAATGGTTAATGTGACCACAGAGAATGGTTAATGTGACCACAGAGAATGGTTAATGTGACCACTGAGATTGGTTGATGTGACCACAGAGAATGGTTAATGTGACCACTGAGATTGGTTGATGTGACCGGAGAGAGAATGGTTGACATGAACACATACTATGATTGATAAATCACATGTGTCATTCAGTGGAACAAGCTACTGTCCAGTGTCAACCATGGCTAAGACATGAATCTTGACTAATGCAGTGATAATAGGGTCAAGAGTGACATACCTCGGGTCAGAGTTGAGTCCTTGTTGGTCAGTGTAATGATATCCCCTTTCTGGAAGCTGAGCAGTGTAGATTCCCTCGTGAGGTAGGACCTCACAGCCTTGACGTACATGACGTCCTGGGGAGAAGACAACAGATGTCACAAGATGTACTTTAGGTGAACATTTCTTATGCCATGTGATCCACGATTGTTTGGAAATGAAAATCATTCCTCACACACAATTTTTTTACAGAAGTAATTTAATGAAAATATGAACACAACTTCAATGGCTACCCTGGGTACTTCAATTGCTGTTTTTGTGTGTGAAATTATCTGGCATACTGAGATGTAAATATGTAATATGAACTTGATCACAACATCTTTGGTCTGGTGGTATGTTAATATTCCCCAAACACAAGTTTTGTTTTTACAACGGGACGTTTAATAGGATGTCTGCAAACATGTCAGTTCTATTTCGAGTTTAAGTTTTATAATTTTAATGATAGCAACTAGTGACATTGTTATGAGCATAGTGTGACTTGTCACCTTGTCTGTCTCAATGAGGAAGGCTTCAATGAGAGTCTTCATCTGCGATGCCTGCAACACACCAATAGACGTGTCCTGATGCATGTAACACACCAATGCATGTAACACACCAATACATGTAACACACTAACACATGTAACACACCAACACATGTAACACACCAACACATGTAACACAGCAACACATGTAACACACCAACACATGTAACACAGCAACACATGTAACACACCAACACATGCTACACACCAACTCATGTAACACATCAATACATGCAAATGTAATACTCAAAAGTAGTTTTTTGTAATGTTAATACCAAGATATATAACAATAGTTATTGTTTTGCTAAGTAGTGATGAAAGACTCAAAGAAGAACCTACCCTGTTTGAGTAGAGGATGAAATACTGATATCTGTTGTTGACGTGAATCTGTAGTGTGCAGGGGCGGGGCACACTCACGTCTATGATCTCCTCAAACCTGAAACGATTAAGTGAATGTAGCACAAAAACGTGAACAACAGTGGAGCAGCCTCTGGGTTGTCAAAATAATACAATGATTCCTGCTTTAAAAAGTGTTTTATTCAAACCGTACTGAAACAAAATGGTTTTATCGTACAGGATGTATTACACGCAACTGACATCACATTGTGGTCTGTTGAGGGAGTTTTTGCTGATATAGAGATCACCTTAGCTGACAAGGTGGACCATTTAGAGATCACCTTAGCTGACAAGGTGGACCATTTAGGGATCATCTTAGCTGACAAGGTGGACCATTTAGAGGTCATCTTAGCTGACAAGGTGGACCATTTAGAGGTCATCTTAGCTGACAAGGTGGACCATTTAGAGATCACCTTAGCTGACAAGGTGGACCATTTAGAGATCATCTTAGCTGACAAGGTGGACCATTTAGAGATCACCTTAGCTGACAAGGTGGACCATTTAGAGATCACCTTAGCTGACAAGGTGGACCATTTAGGGATCATCTTAGCTGACAAGGTGGACCATTTAGAGGTCATCTTAGCTGACAAGGTGGACCATTTAGAGGTCATCTTAGCTGACAAGGTGGACCATTTAGAGATCACCTTAGCTGACAAGGTGGACCATTTAGAGATCATCTTAGCTGACAAGGTGGACCATTTAGAGATCACCTTAGCTGACAAGTTGGACCATTTAGAGGTCACCTTAGCTGACAAGGTGGACCATTTAGAGGTCATCTTAGCTGACAAGGTGGACCATTTAGAGGTCATCTTAGCTGACAAGGTGGACCATTTAGAGATCATCTTAGCTGACAAGGTGGACCATTTAGAGATCATCTTAGCTGACAAGGTGGACCATTTAGAGGTCATCTTAGCTGACAAGGTGGACCATTTAGAGGTCATCTTAGCTGACAAGGTGGACCATTTAGAGATCATCTTAGCTGACAAGGTGGACCATTTAGAGGTCATCTTAGCTGACAAGGTGGACCATTTAGAGATCATCTTAGCTGCCAAGGTGGACCATTTAGAGGTCATCTTAGCTGACAAGGTGGACCATTTAGAGGTCATCTTAGCTGACAAGGTGGACCATTTAGAGATCACCTTAGCTGACAAGGTGGACCATTTAGGGATCATCTTAGCTGACAAGGTGGACCATTTAGAGGTCATCTTAGCTGACTAGGTGGACCATTTAGAGGTCATCTTAGCTGACAAGGTGGACCATTTAGAGATCACCTTAGCTGACAAGGTGGACCATTTAGAGATCATCTTAGCTGACAAGGTGGACCATTTAGAGATCACCTTAGCTGACAAGGTGGACCATTTAGGGATCATCTTAGCTGACAAGGTGGACCATTTAGAGGTCATCTTAGCTGACAAGGTGGACCATTTAGAGGTCATCTTAGCTGACAAGGTGGACCATTTAGAGATCACCTTAGCTGACAAGGTGGACCATTTAGAGATCATCTTAGCTGACAAGGTGGACCATTTAGAGATCACCTTAGCTGACAAGTTGGACCATTTAGAGGTCACCTTAGCTGACAAGGTGGACCATTTAGAGGTCATCTTAGCTGACAAGGTGGACCATTTAGAGGTCATCTTAGCTGACAAGGTGGACCATTTAGAGATCATCTTAGCTGACAAGGTGGACCATTTAGAGATCATCTTAGCTGACAAGGTGGACCATTTAGAGGTCATCTTAGCTGACAAGGTGGACCATTTAGAGGTCATCTTAGCTGACAAGGTGGACCATTTAGAGATCATCTTAGCTGACAAGGTGGACCATTTAGAGGTCATCTTAGCTGACAAGGTGGACCATTTAGAGATCATCTTAGCTGCCAAGGTGGACCATTTAGAGGTCATCTTAGCTGACAAGGTGGACCATTTAGAGGTCATCTTAGCTGACAAGGTGGACCATTTAGAGATCACCTTAGCTGACAAGGTGGACCATTTAGGGATCATCTTAGCTGACAAGGTGGACCATTTAGAGGTCATCTTAGCTGACAAGGTGGACCATTTAGAGGTCATCTTAGCTGACAAGGTGGACCATTTAGAGATCATCTTAGCTGACAAGGTGGACCATTTAGAGGTCATCTTAGCTGACAAGGTGGACCATTTAGAGATCATCTTAGCTGACAAGGTGGACCATTTAGAGATCATCTTAGCTGACAAGGTGGACCATTTAGAGATCATCTTAGCTGACAAGGTGGACCATTTAGAGGTCATCTTAGCTGACAAGGTGGACCATTTAGAGGTCATCTTAGCTGACAAGGTGGACCATTTAGAGGTCATCTTAGATGACAAGGTGGACCATTTAGAGGTCATCTTAGATGACAAGGTGGACCATTTAGAGGTCATCTTAGCTGACAAGGTGGACCATTTAGAGATCATCTTAGCTGACAAGGTGGACCATTTAGAGATCATCTTAGCTGACAAGGTGGACCATTTAGAGATCATCTTAGCTGACAAGGTGGACCATTTAGAGGTCATCTTAGCTGACAAGGTGGACCATTTAGAGGTCATCTTAGCTGACAAGGTGGACCATTTAGAGGTCATCTTAGATGACAAGGTGGACCATTTAGAGATCATCTTAGCTGACAAGGTGGACCATTTAGAGGTCATCTTAGCTGACAAGGTGGACCATTTAGAGATCATCTTAGCTGACAAGGTGGACCATTTAGAGATCATCTTAGCTGACAAGGTGGACCATTTAGAGATCATCTTAGCTGACAAGGTGGACCATTTAGAGGTCATCTTAGCTGACAAGGTGGACCATTTAGAGGTCATCTTAGCTGACAAGGTGGACCATTTAGAGGTCATCTTAGCTGACAAGGTGGACCATTTAGAGGTCATCTTAGATGACAAGGTGGACCATTTAGAGGTCATCTTAGATGACAAGGTGGACCATTTAGAGGTCATCTTAGCTGACAAGGTGGACCATTTAGAGATCATCTTAGCTGACAAGGTGGACCATTTAGAGGTCATCTTAGCTGACAAGGTGGACCATTTAGAGGTCATCTTAGATGACAAGGTGGACCATTTAGAGATCATCTTAGCTGACAAGGTGGACCATTTAGAGGTCATCTTAGCTGACAAGGTGGACCATTTAGAGATCATCTTAGCTGACAAGGTGGACCATTTAGAGATCATCTTAGCTGACAAGGTGGACCATTTAGAGATCATCTTAGCTGACAAGGTGGACCATTTAGAGGTCATCTTAGCTGACAAGGTGGACCATTTAGAGGTCATCTTAGCTGACAAGGTGGACCATTTAGAGGTCATCTTAGATGACAAGGTGGACCATTTAGAGGTCATCTTAGATGACAAGGTGGACCATTTAGAGGTCATCTTAGCTGACAAGGTGGACCATTTAGAGATCATCTTAGCTGACAAGTTGGACCATTTAGAGATCATCTTAGCTGACAAGGTGGACCATTTAGAGATCATCTTAGCTGACAAGGTGGACCATTTAGAGGTCATCTTAGCTGACAAGGTGGACCATTTAGAGGTCATCTTAGCTGACAAGGTGGACCATTTAGAGGTCATCTTAGCTGACAAGGTGGACCATTTAGAGATCATCTTAGCTGACAAGGTGGACCATTTAGAGATCATCTTAGCTGACAAGGTGGACCATTTAGAGATCATCTTAGCTGACAAGGTGGACCATTTAGAGGTCATCTTAGCTGACAAGGTGGACCATTTAGAGGTCATCTTAGCTGACAAGGTGGACCATTTAGAGGTCATCTTAGATGACAAGGTGGACCATTTAGAGATCATCTTAGCTGACAAGGTGGACCATTTAGAGGTCATCTTAGCTGACAAGGTGGACCATTTAGAGATCATCTTAGCTGACAAGGTGGACCATTTAGAGATCATCTTAGCTGACAAGGTGGACCATTTAGAGATCATCTTAGCTGACAAGGTGGACCATTTAGAGGTCATCTTAGCTGACAAGGTGGACCATTTAGAGGTCATCTTAGCTGACAAGGTGGACCATTTAGAGGTCATCTTAGATGACAAGGTGGACCATTTAGAGGTCATCTTAGATGACAAGGTGGACCATTCAGAGGTCATCTTAGCTGACAAGGTGGACCATTTAGAGATCATCTTAGCTGACAAGGTGGACCATTTAGAGGTCATCTTAGCTGACAAGGTGGACCATTTAGAGGTCATCTTAGATGACAAGGTGGACCATTTAGAGATCATCTTAGCTGACAAGGTGGACCATTTAGAGGTCATCTTAGCTGACAAGGTGGACCATTTAGAGATCATCTTAGCTGACAAGGTGGACCATTTAGAGATCATCTTAGCTGACAAGGTGGACCATTTAGAGATCATCTTAGCTGACAAGGTGGACCATTTAGAGGTCATCTTAGCTGACAAGGTGGACCATTTAGAGGTCATCTTAGCTGACAAGGTGGACCATTTAGAGGTCATCTTAGATGACAAGGTGGACCATTTAGAGGTCATCTTAGATGACAAGGTGGACCATTTAGAGGTCATCTTAGCTGACAAGGTGGACCATTTAGAGATCATCTTAGCTGACAAGGTGGACCATTTAGAGATCATCTTAGCTGACAAGGTGGACCATTTAGAGATCATCTTAGCTGACAAGGTGGACCATTTAGAGGTCATCTTAGCTGACAAGGTGGACCATTTAGAGGTCATCTTAGCTGACAAGGTGGACCATTTAGAGGTCATCTTAGATGACAAGGTGGACCATTTAGAGATCATCTTAGCTGACAAGGTGGACCATTTAGAGGTCATCTTAGCTGACAAGGTGGACCATTTAGAGATCATCTTAGCTGACAAGGTGGACCATTTAGAGATCATCTTAGCTGACAAGGTGGACCATTTAGAGATCATCTTAGCTGACAAGGTGGACCATTTAGAGGTCATCTTAGCTGACAAGGTGGACCATTTAGAGATCATCTTAGCTGACAAGGTGGACCATTTAGAGGTCATCTTAGCTGACAAGGTGGACCATTTAGAGGTCATCTTAGATGACAAGGTGGACCATTTAGAGATCATCTTAGCTGACAAGGTGGACCATTTAGAGATCATCTTAGCTGACAAGGTGGACCATTTAGAGGTCATCTTAGATGACAAGGTGGACCATTTAGAGGTCATCTTAGCTGACAAGGTGGACCATTTAGAGGTCATCTTAGATGACAAGGTGGACCATTTAGAGATCATCTTAGCTGACAAGGTGGACCATTTAGAGGTCATCTTTGATGACAAGGTGGACCATTTAGAGGTCATCTTAGCTGACAAGGTGGACCATTTAGAGGTCATCTTAGCTGACAAGGTGGACCATTTAGAGGTCATCTTAGCTGACAAGGTGGACCATTTAGAGGTCATCTTAGATGACAAGGTGAACCATTTAGAGATCATCTTAGCTGACAAGGTGGACCATTTAGAGGTCATCTTAGCTGACAAGGTGGCCCATTTAGAGATCATCTTAGCTGACAAGGTGGACCATTTAGAGATCATCTTAGGTGACATGGCGGACCATTTTGAGGTCATCTTAGTTGACATGGTGGATCATCTGATGATAGCCTTACCAGGAAAACCATCTGAAGGTTGCCTTACCTGATGTGGTGGACCATTCGGAGGTCGTCCTCAAACAAGTCCTTCTCCCGCGCCAGGAGTCTCAGGCCGGAGTGACTCACACCCACCAGCTTCACCGTGGGGTGTCGACGGCCGCCCTGGAACATAGACACCCCATGAGACCCTGTCACACTCACACAGACACCCCATGAGACCCTGTCACACTCACACAGACACCCCATGAGACCCTGTCACACTCACACAGACACCCCATGAGACCCTGTCACACTCACACAGACACCCCATGAGACCCTGTCACACTCACACAGACACCCCATGAGACCCTGTCACACTCACACAGACACCCCATGAGACCCTGTCACACTCACACAGACACCCCATGAGACCCTGTCACACTCACACAGACACCCCATGAGACCCTGTCACACTCACACAGACACCCCATGAGACACTGTCACACTCACACAGACACCCCATGAGACCCTGTCACACTCATACACAGACACAGGACAAACACACAGACACAGACACAAGGCAAACACAACGACAAGTTGATATTTTTTCACATTACGTGAGAGAAAGTAGCAACATATTGATTATAAAATATATTTAGACAACCTCAAAGAGGAGTGGAATTCTCTTTCGATCACTCTAAGTACTGTTTCATCTAAGTCACTAAATTTATTTCAAAACAAGACTGACATTAAAAGGGACAATGTAACAAAAGTAATTCACCCAAAATTGGGTCACATCAACTTTTTTATTGGCCGGGAAGAAACAAAAAAAATAATAGGGCCAGTCTCGGCCAAGATTTACATTGACTGGGAAGAAACGACAGAAGTAATAGGGCCAGTCTCGACCAAGACTTACATTGACTGGGAAGAAACGACAGAAGTAATAGGGCCAGTCTCGACCAAGACTTACATTGACTGGGAAGAAACGACAGAAGTAATAGGGCCAGTCTCGACCAAGACTTACATTGACTGGGAAGAAACGACAGAAGTAATAGGGCCAGTCTCGACCAAGACTTACATTGACTGGGAAGAAACGACAGAAGTAATAGGGCCAGTCTCGACCAAGACTTACATTGACTGGGAAGAAACGACAGAAGTAATAGGGCCAGTCTCGACCAAGACTTACATTGACTGGGAAGAAACGACAGAAGTAATAGGGCCAGTCTCGGGCTGAGTCAACCACAAAGGTCATGATCTGTTCGCTGTGACCTGAGATCACCACATTAGTTGGGTTGATGCCGTAGCCATCTGAAACACCGCAACCACACAGGTGAACAGTCTCTCTATTAATGGTCTTAACTATCTTGCCTGGACATCTAACAATTTCTACTAATAATGTAACTATTTCTATTAAAAATTGAACTATTTTTATTACTGATCTCTGTGCTACTTTCGCTGGCCTCGTTATCTCATAGATTCTAAACCTCAATCACCAAATATTCTATATTAGACAACTTATTTATATGAAAATTTGATTCATAGTGACATATTGAAAACCTGGTAAAAACAGTTTCCATTGGCACAGAAATATTTTGTTACAAAATGACATAAGCTGCACAGGAAGAACGTTTCTTACCAAATTCTTTATGAAACAAAAGTTACTATATTTACAAACATGACTATTCAAACCTACTACAAGCTACCAGTTTAGATAAGTACACTGGGTTGCAATTCCTTTAGTTATTGCCATGTTGAAGGTGACTTACCAAGTCTGGATCTCATCTTCAGCTTGTCATCTTTGGCGATGCGGATACCACCGTTGGAGAAGACGTCCTGTACCACTTGGATGAAGATGAGAGAGACAAGGATAGGGTCGGCCAGCTTCTCTGTCGGAGTGAACATCTACAAACACATCACAGGTAGAGGACGTCAAAGTGTCACAGTATTGCTGTAGGGGTGTAGACGTCAAAGTGTCACAGTATTGCTGTAGGGGTGTAGACGTCAAAGTGTCACAGTGTTGCTGTAGGGGTGTAGACGTCAAAGTGTCACAGTGTTGCTGTAGGGGTGTAGACGTCAAAGTGTCACAGTGTTGCTGTAGGGGTGTAGACGTCAAAGTGTCACAGTGTTGCTGTAGGGGTGTAGACGTCAAAGTGTCACAGTGTTGCTGTAGGGGTGTAGACGTCAAAGTGTCACAGTATTGCTGTAGGGGTGTAGACGTCAAAGTGTCACAGTATTGCTGTAGGGGTGTAGACGTCAAAGTGTCACAGTGTTGCTGTAGGGGTGTAGACGTCAAAGTGTCACAGTGTTGCTGTAGGGGTGTAGACGTCAAAGTGTCACAGTATTGCTGTAGGGGTGTAGACGTCAAAGTGTCACAGTATTGCTGTAGGGGTGTAGACGTCAAAGTGTCACAGTGTTGCTGTAGGGGTGTAGACGTCAAAGTGTCACAGTGTTGCTGTAGGGGTGTAGACGTCAAAGTGTCACAGTCTTGCTGTAGGGGTGTAGACGTCAAAGTGTCACAGTATTGCTGTAGGGGTGTAGACGTCAAAGTGTCACAGTATTGCTGTAGGGGTGTAGACGTCAAAGTGTCACAGTCTTGCTGTAGGGGTGTAGACGTCAAAGTGTCACAGTGTTGCTGTAGGGGTGTAGACGTCAAAGTGTCACAGTATTGCTGTAGGGGTGTAGACGTCAAAGTGTCACAGTCTTGCTGTAGGGGTGTAGACGTCAAAGTGTCACAGTATTGCTGTAGGGGTGTAGACGTCAAAGTGTCACAGTTACTCTGTAGGGGTGTAGACGTCAAAGTATCACAGTGACGCTGTAGGGGTGTAGACGTCAGTGTTCCAGTGACCCTGTAGGGGTGTAGACGTCAAACTGTCACAGTGACGCTGTAAGGGTGTAGACGTCAAACTGTCATAGTGACGCTGTAGGGGTGTAGACGTCAAACTGTCACAGTGACCGTGTAGGGGTGTAGACGTCAAACTGTCACAGTGACGCTGTAGGGGTGTAGACGTCAAAGTGTCACAGTGACGCTGTAGGGGTGTAGATGTCAGTGTCACAGTGACCCTGTAGGGGTGTAGACGTCAGTGTCACAGTGACCCTGTAGGGGTGTAGACGTCAGTGTCACAGTGACCCTGTAGGGGTGTAGACGTCAGTGTCCCAGTGACCCTGTAGGGGTGTAGATGTCAGTGTCACAGTGACCCTGTAGGGGTGTAGATGTCAGTGTCACAGTCCCCCTGTAGGGGTGTAGATGTCAGTGTCACAGTGACCCTGTAGGGGTGTAGACGTCAGTGTCACAGTGACCCTGTAGGGGTGTAGATGTCAGTGTCCCAGTGACCCTGTAGGGGTGTAGACGTCAGTGTCACAGTGACCCTGTAGGGGTGTAGACGTCAGTGTCCCAGTGACCCTGTAGGGGTGTAGACGTCAGTGTCCCAGTGACCCTGTAGGGGTGTAGACGTCAGTGTCCCAGTGACCCTGTAGGGGTGTAGATGTCAGTGTCCCAGTGACCCTGTAGGGGTGTAGATGTCAGTGTCCCAGTGACCCTGTAGGGGTGTAGATGTCAGTGTCCCAGTGACCCTGTAGGGGTGTAGATGTCAGTGTCCCAGTGACCCTGTAGGGGTGTAGACGTCAGTGTCCCAGTGACCCTGTAGGGGTGTAGACGTCAGTGTCCCAGTGACCCTGTAGGGGTGTAGATGTCAGTGTCCCAGTGACCCTGTAGGGGTGTAGACGTCAGTGTCCCAGTGACCCTGTAGGGGTGTAGATGTCAGTGTCCCAGTGACCCTGTAGGGGTGTAGATGTCAGTGTCCCAGTGACCCTGTAGGGGTGTAGATGTCAGTGTCCCAGTGACCCTGTAGGGGTGTAGATGTCAGTGTCCCAGTGACCCTGTAGGGGGTAGAGCCTCACCTCCTTGCGGATCATGAGGAGCCAGGGGACGTGTGCGTAGGTGTAGAAGGGTCCGGTGCTCTGGGCAAACAGGACGGTCTGGATCTTCTCGAGTGCGGCCACGTCCACTGCAGTGTCCAGCTCATCCTCTGAGTCTGCAACGGTCAGTCTACAGTCAACCAGCAGTGTCCACTGCCAGTCCCCAACCCCCTAGCCACATGTGTCATATGTATGTATTATAATATAGTGTATATATAATATATATATATATATAATGAACCACCAGTATATATATATATATATTGTATTGCGATTCATAATAATAATAAAAAAAAATATATATATATATATACATATATATATATATGCACATAATTATACAGTGCATTGCATCATTCATCATAATTGTGTTGTTTAATTTTCATGATAATTATTACAGTTATAGTATATCTTTAAACTGATCAACACACAAAGCTCGGGTATGTAATCTGTGATGATTAATTTAGAATATTATTTCTGACGACTATGAAATGTTGAAGTCATCAAACATTATATTTGGTAAATGTGTGACAGTTCCCGTTGCAGTTGTCTAGTAGAGACTTACCTGACTCCTCGACATCGTTGGCCGGCAGGGAGGGCACGGGGCGATGACCCTGGTTGGCCTGGCGCAGGTTCTGAATGCTCCCTGAGGGGGGCTGTACACTGAGCTGGGAGGGCTGGGCTGACTGCTGAGGGGGTAACACCTGGGGGGCAGATTGAGGGGGCAGTGCACCAAACATGGCAGGAGGTGGCGGCGGTACCATGCCGGGCATCACTGCGACTGGGGGGGCAGGGGGCACTGGGGGGTAAGCGGGCACAGGGGGGTAGGCAGGCTGTGTCGGGGGGTCCGGCTGTCTGACGGCTGACGGCGTCGGCACTGCCTTTCCCATTGGCGTCGGCGGCTGGCTGCCCTTGTTCCAGATATTGGACAGCTGCGTCTCAAGGGCGCGGCGTCGTGCCTTCATGTCGATCTTCACCAGGTCATCTTCGGCGTCGGTGAGGGCGATGGGAGGGGGGTGTTTTGATGCCGTATTGGTGGGCGAATCAGGGATGGTCCACTGGGGTGTCATCGTCACTGGCGACGTCACCCGCTGCTGTGTCACCACCGGTGACGCAGACCGAGGTGGTGACTCTGGTGGCGGCGTCGGTGGCATGTCAACCGGCGGCAGTGTCGGTGGTGGTGACGTCGCCTGTGGCGACGTCACTGGTGGTTCTGGCTGTGTCGGTGACGTGTCGGCTGGCGTCAGTGTCGGTGGCGGTGGAAATGGCAGTGACATGGGACGTGTCGGGTGTGTCGCTTCTGGTGACGGAGATCGCTCCGGTGTCAGCAACGGCACCGGTGACGGAGAGGATCGTTCTGGTGACGGGGATCGTACTGGTGACGGGGATCGTACTGGTGATGGGGATCGTACTGGTGACGGTGACATCACCGGTGACTGGGGCGGTGTCAAGACAGGCGGGGCAGGGAAGACTGACGTCGTCACCGGCGCTATTGTCCTCTGTTGAGTCATCGTGGGCGCGGTAGGCTGTGGACACACGGAGCACTGTCAACGTCTACGTCAATGTCTAATTAAACACCTGATCGACAAACGTACATTATTAAAAAATACATTTCACTGTGTGATTTCATTAGGAATTTATATGTAATGATTGCAATACGATGATTACAATTTATATATGATTTATAAATGATGATTAGACAAACTTATTGTATTTTTAATCTAAATAGTCATAAAATGCTATGAAATTTATATCAATAGTCAACATCATATTAATCTGATTATGATTAATATTTCATAGCAATGTAATATAAATAATGTTATGTATGATACAATAAAATATTGTCTTTATTATAATGTATTATAATTTAAAACATATTTTCAACATAACTACATTAGATATGGTACTATCTGAAACAAATATTACTATTATTATATCATATTCTTACTTCGGGGGGTTGTTGACTCTCCTGTTGCTGGGCAACCGGCTGAGAGCGAGGCACAAAGGTGACAGGGGGCTCGGCTGGCACTGGAGGGGGCAACATCGTGCGGCCGGCCTTCACCACCCTCTCGTTGCCAGACCTGTCTATGATCTTCAGATGTTTGCCCGGTCTAATCAGACTGCCCATCCACGCCCTAGGGGGCTCAGCTGGGGGGGCGGGAGACGGGTCAACACTGGGGGGAGGCACAGGGGGCACTTGCGGGTACACGGGGGTGGATGTCGTCATGTCGGGCGAGCGAGGTGAGAGGGCAGTGTCGTCGTAGTCGCCACTGTCAGGAATCTCCTCGACGCTGTCGGCGAACTTGACACCCTTCTTACTGCTTCCTTCCTTCTTCTCATCCTTCTCATCCTTCTTCTCTTCTGTCTTCGGTGGGGGGGACTCGGGTTCCACCGGCACCTGACGCGGGTGACGTACGTATGGCTTGAAGTGGGCGGGGGTGACGGCCTGCATCTTGCTCTCAAACGCCCTCTTCAACGTCTTCACGCCCCCTGGGTGACTTTCGTCAATCTCCCCCTCTGCCTTGCGCAGGGGGGTCGCCGGCTGCGGTGCCTTGGGGGCGGTGTAGCGCTGCTGCTGCACCGGCGGCGACACAAGCGGTGTCATGAGCACCACATTGGGGGCGAGCGCCGCCAGGGTGGCGGGCTGCGCCAGCGGTGGGGGGGACAGAGAGCGGTGCAGGTCGGCGGAGGGCGACAGGGAGCGGCGCTTGTTGAGGGGGGGTGGAGAGGGGCCGCGGTTCTTGATGTTCGCGAGCTGCTCCTTCAAGAGCTCCGTCTCCACGGTCGTCTCCAGGAGCTGCTTCTGCATCTGGGCCATCTGTAGCTGGGCCTCCAGAGACGTGCTCTGCTGCTGCATGTGCTGCTGCATCTGGTACTGCTGGGCCTGGCACAGAGAAGGACCCTTAAACATCTGGTACTGCTGGGCCTGGCACAGAGAAGGACCCTTAAACATCTGGTACTGCTGGGCCTGGCACAGAGAAGGACCCTTAAACATCTGGTACTGCTGGGCCTGGCACAGAGAAGGACCCTTAAACATCTGGTACTGCTGGGCCTGGCACAGAGAAGGACCCATAAACATCTGGTACTGCTGGGCCTGGCACAGAGAAGGACCCTTAAACATCTGGTACTGCTGGGCCTGGCACAGAGAAGGACCCTTAAACATCTGGTACTGCTGGGCCTGGCACAGAGAAGGACCCTTAAACATCTGGTACTGCTGGGCCTGGCACAGAGAAGGACCCTTAAACATCTGGTACTGCTGGGCCTGGCACAGAGAAGGACCCTTAAACATCTGGTACTGCTGGGCCTGGCACAGAGAAGGACCCTTAAACATCTGGTACTGCTGGGCCTGGCACAGAGAAGGACCCTTAAACATCTGGTACTGCTGGGCCTGGCACAGAGAAGGACCCTTAAACATCTGGTACTGCTGGGCCTGGCACAGAGAAGGACCCTTAAACATCTGGTACTGCTGGGCCTGGCACAGAGAAGGACCCTTAAACATCTGGTACTGCTGGGCCTGGCACAGAGAAGGACCCTTAAACATCTGGTACTGCTGGGCCTGGCACAGAGAAGGACCCTTAAACATCTGGTACTGCTGGGCCTGGCACAGAGAAGGACCCTTAAACATCTGGTACTGCTGGGCCTGGCACAGAGAAGGACCCTTAAACATCTGGTACTGCTGGGCCTGGCACAGAGAAGGACCCTTAAACATCTGGTACTGCTGGGCCTGGCACAGAGAAGGACCCTTAAACATCTGGTACTGCTGGGCCTGGCACAGAGAAGGACCCTTAAACATCTGGTACTGCTGGGCCTGGCACAGAGAAGGACCCTTAAACATCTGGTACTGCTGGGCCTGGCACAGAGAAGGATCCTTAAACATCTGGTACTGCTGGGCCTGGCACAGAGAAGGACCCTTAAACAGTCTCACAAGGACATCACCTGACGAGAACTAAATTATAACGAGCGTGGAATCAGAAGTCGGTGGTGTTTTTAAATCTGGATATAAAAAAGAAGGAATTAAAAAGAAACATATTTACAGTACTGTACATATTTTATGAAATTACACAAGGGAAAAGAGAAGAAAAAAGATCTTACTCTGATTATTATGTGATTTGATGTGATGTGATGTGATGTGATGTGATGTGATGAGATGTGATGTGATGTGATGTGATGTGATGTGATGTGATGTGATGTGATGTGATGTGATGTGATGTGATGTGATGTGATGTGATGTGATGTGATGTGATGTGATGTGATGTGATGTGATGTGATGTGATGTGATGTGATGTGATGTGATGTGATGTGATGTGATGTGATGTGATGTGATGTGATGTGATGTGATGTGATGTGATGTGATGTGATGTGATGTGATGTGATGTGATGTGGTGTGATGTGATGCTTAACTATTGTTTATGCAGTGAATAAGCATGCATTGTAAGTCCATTATCTTAAATATTAATTACATTGAATGTTGTTAACAAAAGTCACAACAAAACAAAACATGTACAGTTCATTAAAAACTTGAAGCATTAATAAATTAAATTTAACTATATTTTTTGGTAAAAACAATTGTTGATTGGAATCAACTTAATTGATCACAAGTTCAGGCTGAAACCATAACTGCTTTTTGTGTGGCTTACACACTCAATAACATGTACACATACCCCTTGTCATGTTCATGGATAATATTGGCTTCTTACAATGTACCAAATTCAGATAACAAATAATTATAAAAACAATCTACTACTGTGAGACGGATGAATTTATGTGATGACAACACAGTTACTCACAGCACCATGACTGGACACAAACATACCTGTTGAAATTAACTGACCAGTGGTCAAGCTAAGGTGATTTTAAGTTCACACACAAACAACACGGCACTGAACAGACTGTGCTAGGACAAGAACACGTGCGAGTTTGTAACTTTGTACGTACGATCTGCTGCGCCGCTATGTGCTGCACTGCTTGCTGCTGCGCCGCTTGCTGCGCCGCCTGCTGCTGCAGCAGCTGCTGTTGCTGCAGCCCTACCATCTGCTGAGCCCACAATGTGTCTGACAGAACCGGCACCGCCATGCTGTTGGGCTGCACCACCGGCACCACTGGCACGGGCATCAATGGCTGACCAGTCAACAGTCCAGTCGCACCTACAACGGTCACTCTAGCGGTCACTGCTGCTCTTACAATGGTAATTAGAATGTTTTAAATATACCAAACTTTATTGTTACTGGAAACTCAACAGAATTATATACATATATATATTATATATATATATATATATATATATATATATATATATATATATATATAATATATATATATATATAGTATATATATATATAATATATATATATATATAATATATATATAATATATATATATATATATATATATATATATATAATTATTATATATATATATATATATATATTAACAAGTTATAAATGCTAGTTAAACAAGATAACAAATTAACACTGAAAGAAAATTAATCAACTACTGCAATTTAATTGACCCGGTAAGATATTTTAGATTCAACAAGACACCATCAAGAGCAATGCTTCAGTAGTCATCTTAACTTAATCCTGATTTCATATCTGAAATACTTAAACAATTAAATGTGGAAACTATCGCATTGATCACTTAAAAGCAAAACTTGCTACAAAGAAGATGAACCTACCTGTGTGGTTGACGTCCTGTGGTGTCACCTGGCCAGGGCTGTAGGACATGTGGGGCTGGGGTTGAGGCTGCACAGGGAAGAGGGAAAAGTGAGAGAAACATGGATGACTTTTGTATGTCCGACAACTCATCACATTCTCACATTTTTATTGGTTATTTTATCAAAAAATTCTTGTTAGTTTTTTTTACCACAAAACTAGGTCTACTAACTACAATGTCCAAACGTCTGGCTGCTGGTGAAACTGACAATAATTAGTTTTACCAGAAAAATGTAAGCACTGAATAAATAATTTAAGAAGTAAAATTACCCTATTAAATTGCCCAATATGTACGTAGTGTATATATCTTCATATGTAACAGTTCAGCTGTATAATATAGTGTAGACTTAGAAGGTCACAAAGCAAAAACAAAATTAACAATCAATCAATCAATTTAAGTTGTTTGATAGTAAAGGAGTATGACATCAGTCAATGTTACCTGCATATCATGTCACTACTGACCTGTGTCTCATGATACTACAGATCGGTGTGTCATGTCACTACTGACCTGTATGTCATGTCACTATTGACCTGTGTGTAATGTCTCTACTGACTTGTGTGTCATGATACTAATGACCTGTATATCATGTCACTACTGACCTGTGTGTCATGTCACTACTTACCTGTGTGTCATGTAACTACTGACCTATATATCATGTCAATACTGATCTCTGTGTCATGTCACTACTGACCTATATGTCATGTCACTACTGACCTGTGTGTCATGACATTACTGTTCTGTGTGTCATGTCACTATGTGAAACAAGGTTCTCAGAGTCTGGTAGTCTCGACGACTTGGAATACTCTTTCTTCTGGAGTGGCAAACCGGAAGGAGAAAGAAGGGAGGCAGGAGTGGGCTTTGCTATCAAGAAGGATATCGTCACAAAGCTGACAGAAATGCCACGGCCAGTAAGTGACAGAATCATGACGATGAGACTACCTCTGAGCAAGGACAACTTTGCTACAATTATCAGCGTGTACGCTCCAACAATGACAAACCCAGATGAAAACAAGGAGGCCTTCTACAACCAGCTGGCAAGTGTGCTCAGTGGCATCCCTCGTACAGATAAGCTACTGCTGATAGGAGACTTCAATGCGAGAATAGGAAGAGAAAATGACAAGTGGCCCTTGGTCATGGGCAAACATGGGATTGGGAAATGCAACTCCAATGGCGAGCTTCTACTGGCTCTGTGCTCTGAGTTCGAACTGATAGTGACGAACACCATGTTCAAGCAGAAGGATGAACGCAAGACCACCTGGATGCATCCTCGTTCGAAACATTGGCATATGATCGACTTCATCATCACGAGGTGTCGGGATAAGATGGACATCCACAGTACCCGAGTCATGCGTGGAGCAAACTGCTGGACTGATCACCAGATGCTGAGGTCAAAAGTGGCTTTCAGAATACGACAAAAGCACAACAGGCAAGGGACAAGTAAGCCGACCAAGCTGAACATTGCAAAACTAAGTACCACCAGCCATAGGGAGAGTTTTGAGCAGGAGATAGACAGTGCTCTCGCCCAATGGGAGGAGAAGGAAAACTCAACACCAGATGAGGAATGGGCTGCTCTGCAGCAGGTCGTGTACAACACAGCCAAGACATATCTTGGCAAGCCAGACAGAAAAGACCAGGACTGGTTCGACCCCAACGACCAGGAGCTACAGACTCTTATGAACAGAAGAGACCAAGCCCACCAGAGAGTGTTGCAAACCAGGAGCACCAGGTCCACCACTGCAGCATACAAAGATGCCTGCAGATTGCTACAAAAACACACGCGTGCACTGAAGTCAGACTGGTGGGAAAGGAAGGCAGTGGAGCTGCAGAGAGCTGCTGACAGTAACAACATGAAGGGCTTCTACAATGGGCTGAAGGAAGTGTGGGGTCCCAAAAAGAAGGGATCTGTTCAACTGAAATCATCAGATGGAATGGAGACCTTCTCTGACAGCAAGAGAGTTGTGGCAAGATGGAGTGAACACTTCCAGAAGCTACTCAACGTCCCTGGCGACATAGATCACGAAGCTCTGGACAACATCCCGCAGCGCATTATCAAGACAAGCCTCGATGAGATTCCAACTATGGATGAGATGGCTAGAGCAATCGCCGGCCTGAAAGATGGCAAAGCACCTGGAGGAGATGGAATTCCTGCAGAAGTATGGAAGCACGGAGGAGAAAATCTGTTCAGCAGACTGCACCAACTAATCACCAATGCCTGGGAGGTGGGTTCTGTACCACAAGCATGGAAGGATGCCAGCATTGTAACCATCTACAAGAAAGGTGATCGAACAGACTGTGGGAACTATAGAGGAATCTCTCTTCTTTCCATAGCGGGCAAGATCTTCGCGAAGATCCTCCTCAACAGACTATCTACTCACATAACACCAGAGGTAGTTCCGGAGACACAATGTGGCTTCAGAGGTAACCGGAGCACCGTGGATATGATATTTTGTCTCCGACAACTACAAGAAAAGTGCATTGAGCAGGACCGACCACTGTACATGGTATTTGTCGACTTCAGCAAGGCGTTTGATACAGTTGGGAGGACCGGGCTATGGCAGCTACTGAGGAAGTATGGCTGCCCAGAGAAGTTCACAACAATGATCGAGGCACTACATACTGGAATGATGGCAAAAGTTAGTGTTGAAGGAGAAGTCTCGGAATCGTTCAGTGTCACAAATGGGGTCAAGCAAGGTTGTGTACTGGCCCCCACGCTCTTCTCCATCTTCCTATCAGCAATGCTCGACGAGGCTTTCCGAGACATGGGGGATGGCATCTACATACAGTCCAGACAGAACGCTGACCTATTCAACGTCGCACACTTCAGAGCAAAGACCAAGACTACTCGGATACTGATGAGAGAGCTGCTCTTCGCAGATGACAGTGCACTGGTTGCACACTCTGCTGAAGAGATGCAGAAAATAGTGGATGCTTTCTCCGATGCGTCAAAGAAGTTCGGCCTGAAGATTAACATCAAGAAGACCGAGGTGCTGTACCAATCCAACTCTACAAGAACCCGAGAGGAGGATATCATGCTTGATGGAAACAAGCTGAACTCTGTTCTAGAATTCACCTACCTCGGAAGCACTATATCAAGTGATGGATGCATTGACGACGAAATACAGAGGAGGATGGCCAAGGCTAGTGCATCTTTCGGCCGACTACGCCAGAGACTCTGGAACAACCACCATGTGTCCATGCGGGTTAAAGGCAAGATATACCGTGCAATCGTGCTGTCCACCCTCCTATACGGAGCTGAGGCCTGGACAGTGTACAGACGACAGGTTAAAAAGCTACATGCCTTCATGATGCGACATCTGCGTTCGATCATGAGGATAACCTGGATGGACAAAGTGACAAACAAGGAAATACTAGAACGAACAGGGCTGCCATCTATGGAAGATCTTCTGATCAGAAAGAATCTCCGGTGGACTGGACACCTCATGAGGATGTCACCAGACAGGCTACCGAAGCAGGTTCTCTACTCTCAACTGTCTTCTGGTCAGAGAAAGAGAGGGCGCCCTCGTCTCCGGTTCAAAGATACCATCAAGAGAAACCTAAAGATGAGAGACATAAAGATCGACTCATGGACATCACTCTCACAGCAGAGAGACAAATGGAGAGCAAGAGTCAAGTGATGGAAGCAGTCTTTGTCGCTTCGCGACCGACAGCACGATGATGATGATGATGTGTCATGTCACTAATGACCTGTATATCATGTCAGCATTGACCTGTGTGTCATGTCACTACTGACCTATATGTCATGTCACTACTGACCTGTGTGTCATGACACTACTGTTCTGTGTGTCATGACACTAGTGACCTGTGTGTCATGACACTACTGTTCTGTGTGTCATGTCACTACTGACCTCTATGCCTGTATATCATGTCACTACTGTCCTGTGTGTCATATCACTACTGACCTGCATGTCATGTCAGTAATGTCCTGTGTGTTGTGTCACTACTGACCTGTGTGTCATGTCACTACTACTGACCTGTGTGTCATGTCACTACTGACCTGCATGTCATGTCACTACTGTCCTGTGTGTCATGTCACTAATGACCTGTGTGTCATGTCACTACTGACCTGCATGTCATGTCACTACTGTCCTGTGTGTCATGTCACTAATGACCTGTGTGTCGTGTCACTACTGACCTGCATGTCATGTCACTACTGTCCCGTGTGTGATGTCACTACTGACCTGTGTGTCATGTCACTACTGTCCTGTGTGTGATGTCACGACTGACCTGTGTGTCGACGGCCGTGTCTCCGCCCCCTCGCAGTCTGTTCTCCAGCGACCTGACGTCACTCAGGTCGTCGAGGTTGGGCTCGAGGACCGGGTCAAAGACCTGGTCAAGCCAGCGGTCCATGTCGGACGGTCCACTGCGGGTCGAGTGGGCCATGGTGATGTCCGAGCGGGCACCGACCAGTGACCGGCCACTGGCCGCACTGATGCGCTGCTTCCATCGGACGTCCTCCTGGGAGAGAGGCGGGTGCTCCGAGGGGATGGACGTGGCGTAGCGGTTGTAGTGGCGATACATCTCCTCCTCCGTCGCCTCCGTCGGGGCGTGGTGACTGCCCGGCGCATGCCCATTGGGCACAGATCCATTGGGCAGGGATCCGTTGGGCATGGATCCGTTGGGCATGGAGCCATGTGAGGCAGCGTAGCGTTGGTTGAGGCGACTCGGGCCTAGGGACGGCCCCGTTATCGTCGACGACGCTTCCGTCTCCGCGAATTCAAGGAACGCACCCGCGGCTGATATCGACGGGATCGGGGAGAGGTTCCTTGGGGGGGTGACTGGCCGGGGCTGTGGCGCAGGGGTCGGTCTAGGGGGTGCGGCGCGGCGAGGCGGGGGTGAGATCGCCCTAGGGGGCGACGACGCCCCCGAGCTGGGGGGCGGGGGGGCCTGTCGCTTCACGTAGCGTACGTTCAGGATGCTGTTGCGTGACAGGCCTTGGTCGCCGCCGAAGATCTCGTCTCTCGTCGCGTAGTCGTTCTCGTTGAGACTCTCCGGCCGACTGCCGTAGTGGAAGAAGTTCTCGGGCTGGGGGGCGGGCCGGGGGCACACGGGCACGGGGTCGTACAGCTCCTGCACCTCCAGGCGCATGTCCCGCACCCTGTCAGGGTTGTGGGGACTGTGGCTGCAACAAGGTCAAGGTCATATGTATGGCAATGTTCACATGGTCGATGCGTCTTGCGTCTGGATTATTTTATTGTTGTTTGGAGACATTGATCAATTTAAATATATAGGTTAAAGTAAGTTAAGTATATTAATTAATTCAACAAAATAAATTACTAAATCAGGGTATTAAGAGACGCTGGAGCCAGGGCAGGTCAGGTGACTAATGATTGAGACATGTGCAACAAAAATTGTTTTTAAATTTTAGTTGTAAGACTGTCAACGTGTCTGCATTAACATCATCATCCTTGAGGCCTGCTGCACTTGTCTGCAATAGATGGTATTTTATGGGTGTAAGAGAACAACTGTTCCAGAAAGAATTCTTTGTTTGAAAGCAAGATTAAAAATGAAAGTGTTATTGTTTAGACTCAGTGTTTCCTTCTCCTCAACAACCACTCAGTGTCTTCTTACAGTGTGAGGGGAATTAAATGTGCTGACTTACTAACTGTCCTATCCCCTACATGGCTCCAAGGGGGGTAAACAATAAGCATTAGTCGACCCATGACATAGAAGGGAGGGAGGGACAGAGGTAAAGAGGGAAGGAGGAAGGGTGGGAGGGACAGAGGTAAAGAGGGAAGGAGGAAGGGAGGGAGGGACAGAGGTAAAGAGGGAAGGAGGAAGGGAGGAAGGGACAGAGGTAAAGAGGGAAGGAGGAAGGGAGGGAGGGACAGAGGTAAAGAGGAAGGGAGGGAGCGAAGGACAGAGGTAAAGAGGGAATGAGGAAGGGAGGGAGGGACAGAGGTAAAGAGGAAGGGAGGGAGCGAGGGACAGAGGTAAAGAGGGAAGGAGGAAGGGAGTGAGCGAGGGACAGAGGTAAAGAGGGAAAGAGGAAGTGAGGGAGGAAGAGTGGAAGATACAGAGGTATGGCGTAGGAGGAATAGAAGGAGGGACAGAAGCACGGAGGGAAGGAGGAAGGGAAATGGGGAGCGAGGGACAGAGAGATAAGGAGGGAAGGAGGAAGGGAAGGAAGGAGGGAGGGAGGGACAGAGGTAAGAAGGGAGGGAGGGAAGTAAGGAGGGAGGGAGGAAGGGAGAGAGGGAGGGAGGGCTCTGGGAGCAAGGGAAGGAGGTGACGGCACTCACAGTCGCTGCAGCTGTTCCCTGCGGGCACTGGTCACCTCCCGTGTCCTGTCGGTGGTCACGAGGCAGTAGGAGTGGCCGAAGGGGAAGCCGGGCGGGATCTCCATCTCACTGATGAGGTCAAGGACGTAGTCGTAACCAGCACACTCGTAGATGTCATTCTCTTCATGCAGCGTCACCATCCAGCCATGGTGACCCTCCGTGATGTGTCTACAACGGGCACAGGGGTTGTAGGCACAGTCACTTCACAATAACACAGTCACTTAACAATAACAGTCACTTCACAATAACACAGTCACTTCACACTAACAGTCACTTCACAATAACACAGTCACTTCACAATAACAGTCACTTCACAATAACACGGTCACTTCACAATAACACAGTCACTTCACAATAACAGTCACTTCACAATAACACGGTCACTTCACAATAACACAGTCACCTCACAATAACACAGTCACTTCACAATAACACAGTCACTTCGCAATAACACAGTCACCTCACAATAACACAGTCACTTCACAATAACACAGTAACTTCACAATAACACAGTTACTTCACAATAACACGATCACTTCACAATAACACAATTCACCTCACAATAACACAGTAACTTCACAATAACAGTCACTTCACAATAACACGGTCACTTCACAATAACACAGTCACCTCACAATAACACAGTCACCTCACAATAACACAGTTACTTCACAATAACACAGTCACCTCACAATAACACAGTTACTTCACAATAACACAGTTACTTCACAATAACACGATCACATCACAATAACACAGTCACTTCACAATAACACAGTCACCTCACAATAACACAGTCACCTCACAATAACACGGTCACTTCACAATAACACGATCACATCACAATAACACAGTCACCCCACAAAAACACAGTCACAGGATTCCAGCCAGCAGATGACCATGGAATGTGCATCATCAGGGTCAACTCTACACCCCACTCCTTAACATACTCTATTCAAGATGTTACATTCCCGCAGAGAATAGTCTTCAACCGTTTAGATCAGTTCTGTATTTTGTTAGTGAACAAGCCACAAATATTTCAGCCCCCTGTGGTATCTGGACATAGTGTCCAGTGAAAGTGACCACTGCTGCACTCACTGGCACTGGAGGAGATGGGACGCGAACTCTTCGGCCGTCATCCACGACTCCACATGGGTCGGGTACGACTCGCCTGAAACAAAGTGTCACCATATATTGTAAATGAATTTTTTTTTTTGAATTCAACACAGCTGCACAGCAGTTAGAGCACTGGAGTGTCAAGCAGAGAACCCTGGTTCAAATCCTGTGCTGCTGTGTTGAACCTTGGGCAAGTTCAAACATTTTATATTATGCCACTGCACTCAGTTGTATGAATGAGTACCTGGCCATAGACAATGGTGAATATTTAATGCAAATAATTGTTGTCAAATGAACAAATGAAAAATAGCATGACAATTTAGGAAATCTCATCCAACTCTGAAGTTTATTCTGTTCCTCTCATTCCAGCCTGCTACAAACAATTGGAGCAGTTTCTTACATCAGAGAGACTACAACTGAGAGTGTATGACTACATGTATCATCACAGAGAGACTACAACTGAAGGTGTATGACTACATGTATCATCACAGAAAGACTACAACTGAAGGTGTATGACTACATGTATCATCACAGAGAGACTACAACTGAAGGTGTATGACTACATGTATCATCACAGAGAGACTACAACTGAAGGTGTATGACTACATGTATCATCACAGAGAGACTACAACTGAGGGTGTATGACTACATGTATCATCACAGAAAGACTACAACTGAAGGTGTATGACTACATGTATCATCACAGAGAGACTACAACTGAAGGTGTATGACTACATGTATCATCACAGAGAGACTACAACTGAAGGTGTATGACTACATGTATCATCACAGAGAGACTACAACTGAGAGTGTATGACTACATGTATCATCACAGAGAGACTACAACTGAGAGTGTATGACTACACTTCGTAGAGCGCAGTGGCTCAGGGGTAGAGCTTCGGACTCTCGACTACGAGAACCCGGGTTCGAATCCTGGCTGCGGCGTTAAAACCTTGGGCAAGTTTTTTCACTCTACATTGCTCCAGTTCACTCAGCTGAATTAAATGAGTACCTGGCTATAGACAGTGGTGGATATGTGTACGAGCAGCCTTCGCGCATTAATTTGTAGCATATGGCTGGATGCTTCCCAGAGAAGCCGAGATGGTGTCTGAGTGAACAGGTCTGTCAGGGAAGTAAAGTGTAAAGCGCTTTGAACGGTCCTGAGGATTGGATATTGCGCTATATAAGAACTGCCTTTACTTTTTATGTATCATCACAGAGAGACCACAACTGAAGGTGTATGACTACATGTATCATCACAGAGAGACTACAACTGAAGGTGTATGACTACATGTATCATCACAGAGAGACTACAACTGAGAGTGTATGACTACATGTACATCACAGAGAGACTACAACTGAGAGTGTATGACTACATGTATCATCACAGAGAGACTACAACTGAGAGTGTATGACTACATGTATCATCACAGAGAGACTACAACTGAGAGTGTATGACTACATGTATCATCACAGAGAGACTACAACTGAGAGTGTATGACTACATGTATCATCACAGAGAGACTACAACTGAGAGTGTATGACTACATGTACATCACAGAGAGACTACAACTGAGAGTGTATGACTACATGTATCATCACAGAGAGACTACAACTGAGAGTGTATGACTACATGTATCATCACAGAGAGACTACAACTGAGAGTGTATGACTACATGTACATCACAGAGAGACTACAACTGAGAGTGTATGACTACATGTACATCACAGAGAGACTACAACTGAGAGTGTATGACTACATGTATCATCACAGTGAGACTACAACTGAGAGTGTATGACTACATGTATCATCACAGAGAGACTACAACTGAAGGTGTATGACTACATGTATCATCACAGAGAGACTACAACTGAGAGTGTATGACTACATGTACATCACAGAGAGACTACAACTGAGAGTGTATGACTACATGTATCATCACAGAGAGACTACAACTGAAGGTGTATGACTACATGTATCATCACAGAGAGACCACAACTGAAGGTGTATGACTACATGTACATCACAGAGAGACTACAACTGAGAGTGTATGACTACATGTATCATCACAGAGAGACTACAACTGAAGGTGTATGACTACATGTATCATCACAGAGAGACTACAACTGAAGGTGTATGACTACATGTACATCACAGAGAGACTACAACTGAGAGTGTATGACTACATGTACATCACAGAGAGACTACAACTGAGAGTGTATGACTACATGTATCATCACAGAGAGACTACAACTGAGAGTGTATGACTACTACATGTATCATCACAGAGAGACTACAACTGAAGGTATATGACTACATGTACCATCACAGAGAGACTACAACTGAGAGTGTATGACTACATGTATCATCACAGAGAGACTACAACTGAGAGTGTATGACTACATGTATCATCACAGAGAGACCACAACTGAAGGTGTATGACTACATGTATCATCACAGAGAGACCACAACTGAAGGTGTATGACTACATGTACATCACAGAGAGACTACAACTGAGAGTGTATGACTACATGTACATCACAGAGAGACTACAACTGAGAGTGTATGACTACATGTACATCACAGAGAGACTACAACTGAGAGTGTATGACTACATGTACATCACAGAGAGACTACAACTGAGAGTGTATGACTACATGTATCATCACAGAGAGACCACAACTGAAGGTGTATGACTACATGTATCATCACAGAGAGACTACAACTGAAGGTGTATGACTACATGTATCATCACAGAGAGACCACAACTGAAGGTGTATGACTACATGTATCATCACAGAGAGACCACAACTGAAGGTGTATGACTACATGTATCATCACAGAGAGACTACAACTGAGAGTGTATGACTACATGTACATCACAGAGAGACTACAACTGAGAGTGGACTACAACTGAGAGTGTATGACTACATGTACATCACAGAGAGACTACAACTGAGAGTGTATGACTACATGTATCATCACAGAGAGACCACAACTGAAGGTGTATGACTACATGTATCATCACAGAGAGACTACAACTGAAGGTGTATGACTACATGTATCATCACAGAGAGACCACAACTGAAGGTGTATGACTACATGTATCATCACAGAGAGACCACAACTGAAGGTGTATGACTACATGTATCATCACAGAGAGACTACAACTGAGAGTGTATGACTACATGTACATCACAGAGAGACTACAACTGAGAGTGTATGACTACATGTACATCACAGAGAGACTACAACTGAGAGTGTATGACTACATGTATCATCACAGAGAGACTACAACTGAGAGTGTATGACTACATGTATCATCACAGAGAGACTACAACTGAAGGTGTATGACTACATGTATCATCACAGAGAGACTACAACTGAGAGTGTATGACTACATGTGCATCACAGAGAGACTACAACTGAGGGTGTATGACTACATGTATCATCACAGAGAGACTACAACTGAAGGTGTATGACTACATGTATCATCACAGAGAGACTACAACTGAAGGTGTATGACTACATGTATCATCACAGAGAGACCACAACTGAAGGTGTATGACTACATGTATCATCACAGAGAGACTACAACTGAGAGTGTATGACTACATGTACATCACAGAGAGACTACAACTGAGAGTGTATGACTACATGTACATCACAGAGAGACTACAACTGAGAGTGTATGACTACATGTATCATCACAGAGAGACTACAACTGAGAGTGTATGACTACATGTATCATCACAGAGAGACTACAACTGAGAGTGTATGACTACATGTATCATCACAGAGAGACTACAACTGAGAGTGTATGACTACATGTACATAACAGAGAGACTACAACTGAGAGTGTATGACTACATGTACATCACAGAGAGACTACAACTGAGAGTGTATGACTACATGTACATCACAGAGAGACTACAACTGAGGGTGTATGACTACATGTATCATCACAGAGAGACTACAACTGAAGGTGTATGACTACATGTATCATCACAGAGAGACTACAACTGAAGGTGTATGACTACATGTACATCACAGAGAGACTACAACTGAGAGTGTATGACTACATGTACATAACAGAGAGACTACAACTGAGAGTGTATGACTACATGTACATCACAGAGAGACTACAACTGAGAGTGTATGACTACATGTATCATCACAGAGAGACTACAACTGAGAGTGTATGACTACATGTACATAACAGAGAGACTACAACTGAGAGTGTATGACTACATGTATCATCACAGAGAGACTACAACTGAGAGTGTATGACTACATGTATCATCACAGAGAGACTACAACTGAGAGTGTATGACTACATGTACATCACAGAGAGACTACAACTGAGAGTGTATGACTACATGTACATAACAGAGAGACTACAACTGAGAGTGTATGACTACATGTATCATCACAGAGAGACAATAACAGAGAACTGAGGGTGTTTCTGCACCTACTAAGGCCCTGCGTGGGCTGGAAATCTGAGCCCGCAGCCCGCCCCACCCCACAGTAACTTGGCCCGCAATCAGCTCGCACCGCAAATTAACCAACAGTCATAGCCCGCAGCCCACCCCGCAGTAACTTGGCCCGCAGCCCACCCTGTAGTTCGGCCCACATAATTTTTCAAAAGTCAGCCAAAATAACTAATCCTTATTGAATTTTCTTAATTAATTTGATTAACTCAATTTCATTATTTTATAAAATACTTTTAATTTGGTATCCAAATTAACATTATGACTAGTTATATTTTATATTCGCCTTGTCTTTTATTGCCCTTTAATTACTTGAAATTCAATATAAACAAAAAATTTCAATCAGACTGAAATAATTATGTTGGAAGTCACTGTAGTCATTCACGATGACAGCACTGAGCATACCAGATAAGCTAATATCCAGCCACCTACCATCAGGCAGTCGACACTCCAGGGCCATACAGGCCCTCTTTTTGGCTGTCTTCCACTCCAGCTGACACGGGGGGTAGGTTCGGTTGACGCGTGGCTCCATGTAGGCGCACTGGAGCAGCTTCTGCTGGCAGAAGGCCTTGTAGCCGTTGTAGGCATGATCCGACACGTACCTGCAATCACAGGTAACTATCTACATACAGGTGAGAGATGGACTCAAAAAGACATGCAATTACCAGTTGTTCAAAATAGCAATCTGCACAGTGTTAGCCAACAGACCGTTTAGCTGGTGTGACGTTTCCTACAAATCTTAGTGCCCAAACTTTGGAAATAATGAACAATAACAATATAGGTCTGTGTGTGTGTTTATCGTGACACTTCAGTCCTGTCTGCAGATGTAATACTGCAAGTGTCACATGTGTACTAGTCACAGGTGTGAGTCATGTGTACAGGACATCAGAGACTACTGGAGGAGGTAGTTATGTTGGTCTGGTGTTTTAGATAGGGAAATTAAACAGAAACACACTGAAACCTATTTGAGGAGGTAGTTATGTGGGTAGTGTTTTACACTTGCAAGTAGTATAAAGGGCACTGTTGTCTGGCAGTTGCATAATATAACACTGAGAGTGTGTAGTTATAATAATAATAATAATAATAATAATCTAGAGTGTTTGTAGTACTTGACGTAAGACATATAAAGGAAATATGACAAATTTAACTATATAAATACATAAATTAATGACATCAGTTTAAAAGTTAAAATAACAAATTATTATGCAAAATAAATACTTAAAATAAGTTGATTCAGTCGTAAAACATATATATATATATATATATATATATATATATATATATATATATATATATATATATATATATAAATTAATTAATACTAATAAAAATTGAATAAATTACAACAAGATACGTCCATGAATCTAAATAGCAAAATCTAAATATCAAGCAGTAATAAAAGGTGCATCTTTGGAGATCCCTTAATAGATCATTCTTTTAGAAATGTGTGTAAAAGAATGTGGATTAACAACACTGGAAACCAGGAGACTGAGAGAAGATCAGATAGAAGTGTTTAAAATATTGAATGGGTATGATGTATACCAAGAAGGGAGGGGTACATTTAGATAGATAGGTTGGACTCTCGATAAGCTTCTTGTCCACCTGCCATCTAGAGTTGGTTCTCTAGGTGGCAATCTTGTTAAATCTTATAGTGAATATATTGTTCATGGCTCCAAGAATGGTTTATTGTAGTATAATTAACTTACTTTGTAGATGAGTATGAGGCAACACATGTGACACCAGTACGTGAATAAGGCCCGTAGATGACGGGTAGAAACGTTGTACTCATCTTCGACTTTAAGCTCCAAAGTAAGTTAATTATACTACAATTGTTAAATATTCTTGTTAAAATTGAAGACAAGTGAGCTGAAGGTAGTATGAGACTCGTACTTGAGCAGGTAGGTGGCGAGGAGGGGGCTGGGGGTGAAGGCACTCATGCAGCAGGAGGCCAGGAGCCAGCCTCGCGCCACACTCGCCTCGTCCCTGTTCAGCCACGTCTGGTTGCACAGCTGCACAAAGACCTCGTTCTGGAGCGGCTCGCGACTCAGGGCCATCTCTATGATGTAGTTGGCCAGCACCTGCAGACGCCGGCCAGTCAGGGTCGCGTCGTTCATGAACCGCAGGATCTGAAGACACACAGGATACGAGGGTTAACGGTGTAGGTAGAGTCATATGGAGTACACTGATACACTGGTACATCTGTGGAGACACTTAAGGTGTTGGGTTAATAGGAAAAAGATGAGTATTCACCAGTTTGAAGATAGACACAGAATCCTTGAAGTCAGCGTCGTTGTGTTTTTGTAGGAACGGACTGCGGATAGGAGTCCTCGACATCTTCCAGGGCAGATTCTACAATGGTCGGGGGCAATCATTATAGCGTATTCAACAGTTACATGATGTAACATATTCAATAACTGCAGTAAAACTGCCATCATATATTGTAGATCAGAAAATTTTATAACTGTTATTAAGTTCCTACACAAGACGAGACGAGATGCAGTAAATCTTCATAATGTAATTTGATATTAATGATTATCATCACCTTAAAAAATAAGTTCGAATAAGTAAAACGTCACTAAAACAAACAACATTCAAATTTGACACACTTGCTGATTCATAAAATCAACAAAACTATGGCATCGAAATTCTAATAGTTACCGTGAAATAACGTTAGTTTCTAGTGAAGAGATACCTGGAAGTAGACATTGGCAAACTTTGAGAAGGCGAATGAGTTGACATCTTGAGGGAGAGCCAGGTTCAGGTTGTGAGGGAACACACCGTGCTCCAACAGCACCAGGTTGCCATCACTGTGAGTCGGGCGCCAGCCTGGAGGGGCAGACAGACAGACAGCAAGTAGTTACAAGCTGGACACAAGATTTAACAAGATTGCCACCTAGAGATTCAACTCTTGATGGCAGGTGGACTAAGAAGCCCTTTGGATCACCGAGAGTCCAACATATCTATGTAAGTATACCCTGCCCGTCTTAGGTATATGTCCATTTTATTTTTAAATATATAAACACTACTAGCACCTACACAATCTGTTCCATTCGTTTACTGTTCTTTGAGAAAATGAAAATTTTCTAATATCTAGTCTACACTGCTTCTTTGCTAATGTAACTCCATGTCCTCTAGTCCTTCTCTCTTCCTTGACTGAGAAAAAAATATTTATGTCAAGTGATGCTATATACACACACAATAATATTACCCTACCATCATGTTTGCATACTGTTTATATTTCAAACCAGCTGCAAAAACTTGTCCGCAAAAAAATACATGTGTTGTATTGCGTTGTGGTACTAAAGGCCTGGGATAAAATTTTCTCTGCTTTTTCAAATGATGATATTGCCGAAATATTCAAATATATATGTCATAAAAAGTGTATATGTCATAAAACAAAGCCTATAAATTAGCCATTTTACGGAAACTCCCGACAGTGGCCAGGTTGGATTTTTGCTCTAGAGTGATGTTAGTCATAGTCGCAAAAATCTACTACAGCAGTCAGGCACTGTGGTGTAAATAATGTTGAGAACGCTGACAGTCCTGGCAATGTTTACCATGATTGACATAGCGATTCTAACCTTCATCTCCCAGTGTCAATTTTGTTAATGTTTCATCAAACTTGTAATTTTGGGTTTGTCATTATATTACATAACACATTATGTATATGCATATTGTTATAGTTATTATAATTTACAGGCAATCACCCTAGTTACTCACTGTCGAGTTTACTGAAGACAAAGGCGAGTTGCTGCGGAATCTCCAACTGGGCAATGGCTGCCATCTGACGCATTTGTCTCTCCTGCAACAACAACACAATCCTCAGCACTCCAATAACCTCAACACAATCAACAACAATCCAACAACAACACTATGCACTTATAATAACAACAACATGACTAAATTCTCCTACAACAACAACAACACATAACTCATCTCTCCTACTACAACGTGACTTAACTCATTCAACTGTCCTACAACAAAACACCAACTCAACTATCATACAACAGTGCATGATATATGATCCAAATTTTATATTGTCAATGTTCAAAGGCAAATATAGTGTGCGTGCGTGCGTGCGTGTATGCATGTGTGTGTATGCATGTGTGGGTATGCATGTGTGTGCGGGTGGGTGTGTATGTGTATGTGTATGTGTATGTGTATGTGTATGTGTATGTGTATGTGTATGTGTATGTGTATGTGTATGTGTATGTGTATGTGTATGTGTATGTGTATGTGTATGTGTATGTGTATGTGTATGTGTATGTGTATGTGTATGTGTATGTGTATGTGTATGTGTATGTGTATGTGTATGTGTATGTGTATGTGTATGTGTATGTGTATGTGTATGTGTATGTGTATGTGTATGTGTATGTGTATGTGTATGTGTATGTGTATGTGTATGTGTATGTGTATGTGTATGTGTATGTGTATGTGTATGTGTATGTGTATGTGTATGTGTATGTGTATGTGTATGTGTATGTGTATGTGTATGTGTATGTGTATGTGTATGTGTATGTGTATGTGTATGTGTATGTGTATGTGTATGTGCATGCATATTTGCAGAATTGCCTCCATCAAACTGACGACTTTACGTGATGCTATCATTCCTGTTATTCTGCAAACACCATTGATTGTGGCAATGAAAGTAATCATAACAGTCAACTAAAACTAACACCTGTTCCCAAGTCATTGATAAGACATGCACCTTTTCCCCTTCAACATGATAGTTCTAATGTATCTGAGCATACGATTACCCACAACCTGCAGGGGCATTCCAGACAGTTCTGTGAGACTTTGAGTCACTTCCTGACACCTTGCAGACCGCCGCTAACAGATGAGACACCATCTAGAGGCTGTCCAGTTGAAACTATCACATGAGTACCTCTTTACTACTGGGTACACCTGTGTCATGCACAACTCATGCCTTCATGCAATGCATAATTACTCCTGCCGAAGCCTCTTGTCACAGCCATGTATGGGTGACACGTCTTGTAGTAGTACAGTAAGCCCTACTCTCCTTGTGGTCAGTTGGCGTATGTAGCAGTGACAGCCTGAAACCACTTGCCAGGTGTCTTCTTCTTCATCTTCTGCATACGCTTCATTTATCAATGGTACTATTCATACCAAATTATGCCTTCTGGACATTGTGTCTTGACCACAGACTGACCCATGCAGAATGCTTGTCCTACTTGCGAGGTGACCTTCACATGCATAGTTAAGTCCAACACTACCTCGGTGATGACTTCTGCCTTCTTCTGCACTTTACTGAAAGATTCCTTTCCCTCATAGAAGGCAATACGTTGCCGTATGCCAACTGATAACTGGGAGGGCAGAACAAACACTACTTGAAGTCACACCAGTTATGTACAGTCTGGTACCTTTGAAACAACCACACACCAGGCTCATACTGGATCAATCGGGGCATTGACAAGCTGATTATAGTTGGCATCTGAAATTGTTAGTTATTTTAAAGAAAGTGAAAACAGAATACCTTTCACATTTGCATTCAAACATTGCTAAATTAAGTAAGTTGGGGTAAGATCACGTATGCACGGACTTGCCTCAAAAGGTAAGGTAAGACTACTACTGAGTGACCTCAGTAAATCAAGTTTAGATATGCTAAGGTAAAGTAAAGTAAGTCAAGGTCAATCACTGACCCATCTCAGTAGATCACGATAAGGTAAGCTAGATAAGGTAAGTGCTGACCCACCTTAGTAAATCAAGGTAAGGTAAGGTAACCTAAGGTAAGCACTGACACAGCTTAGTATATCAAGGTAAGGTAAGGTAAGGTAAGGTAGGCTAAGCTAAGGTAAGCACT
>OZ024858.1:4997230-5022230 GCA_964017155.1 Oasisia sp. SBJ-2009
CACGATTGACTTCTGCGTCACCTCATTGCGCTTCTCATCCAGATAGTGGCCGAGTCCTTCTTTTAGGAACACCTGCAAGGTCACACATAGGACATCTGGTCAACAATTAGAAGACGGTTATGACATTTTGTTTTATGGATATATTTATAAATAAATAAAACTAACTCTCTATGGCAAGGTGCAGCATTCTTTTATGTGATGTTAATCCTGTGTGTTTTTGAAACAGTTTAGGGAAAAACCGATATCAGTGAAATGAACATAATAATAATAATATATTTATTTGGCATAGCGCCACATCTATAACTGTTCGTGTCACTTCACAACGTATATTCAATTTAAAAGACATAAAAAGATATATGTCTACAATAAGACGAGTACTACCATTTTAAAATAAATGTAAAATACATGTATAGTTATATAAATAAATAAAATTAGTATGGTATTAAATAGCGTAGCACTTTTAAATAAATAAATAAATTACATATTAGTCATAAAAATATATAATAATCGGTCTAGTGTATAACAACATCGCAATGATACTGATAAGTGACGGTATATGTATAATTATTATTAGTAATAAATTACGTTATAATAATGCCAATAAATAAGTGTATAAATATGTATTGATAATATTACTAAATAATCTAGTAAAAAATAATAATGTTCATGTAGAATTACACTAATACGCAATATGAAAAAAAGTGTCTTCAGTTGACGTTTGAAACTGGTAAGAATGTCACAAGTCTTACTGACCGTTGGTAAATTCACATTCCACATGACCAAATTTGTCCCAACTCAACTGACCTTGGTCATGCCCATCTGCCAGTCCAGGGCCCACTTGGGGTTGATTTTGCTCAGCACGGTGTTGCAGACATCTTTGTCATCACGTCTGCGTCCGAGCACATTGTACTGGTCTTGGAGCAGCACGAAGTACCTGCAAAACGTTTTACGTGTTTGTACAAGCAATCAATGCAAACCACGGGAACATGAGGCTTATTTATAAACTTCAACTTCAACAATGGGTCATGGGCAATAACTGCTCACTATGGTATCATCTTTAATAATTAACATAGAACTTATAACATCAGCCAATATTGTAAAATCAGACTATGATGTATGTATGTATCAAAACGAAATCAGACAACGTGAATATAATTTTGAAAACAGTTCAGTCATTTGCAAATGACCGCCATTTGTATTATATAAATACAGTTCTACTATTATTTTATTTAGTAATTAATCCTAAACTCTAAATATATATATATATATATGTTTTTTTGAAAGTTTGCATATCAGAAGCAAAAAGTAAAAAAGAATTGTATTACAATTTTGCATATCAATGAAAAGGTTCCTGTTCGAATTTTAAATATCATTACTCAAACTAATGGTATAAATTGTATATAATATCACTAGTAAGACATAATAATTGTGGAACTCAACAAACAGTCGCTGTTACCTGTCGGCGAATGTGTGGAAGCGAACTCTGATGGGGTAGCCAAGTTTGCGAATGCGAATTGTCTCGAGCATTCCTGTGTAGCGCAACTGGGCCAAGACAACTTGCTCGTCAAAGTACATCGGTGCCTTCTCCACGTTAGGCTTGATGCACCGCACAAACCACGGGGTGCATCTGAACATCACGAGAAAGTAAATAAATACTTTATTTTCAACACGTTTCAACATTATACATACAAAACGACAAAAACAATGTGAAAAGGGGTGAAAAGAAGTACAATAAAGTACAGTACAGTATCAATGGTTCACTCTCAAGCCATCTTTTACTTTCTGAAAAGGGTAAGTTAGCGTTTTTATAGTTTAGATATTTGCAAGTTTCATTTTATTAATTTGAAGGTGAATGTATTAGTGTTGAATCCTATAATGTTGTTGCATGATATGGCTGTCTTTGCTATGTAAGCCCATTTCATTCACAAATGCGTACATATTTAGGGGGAGTATCAGTTTTGCTTAAATGTTTTCACATGACCAAATTGTTCAGCATAGTGTACTACTGTATAATTTGATATTATGTATCTGCAATGTATAAGTAATTCTTTAAACAAATATCCTATCAGGTGTCACACCTTTATGTATTTTTATGTATTTCGTTTTTAATATTCAATTGTGTTTACTATTTGTATTTTCTAGTTGAGTTTGTTTTTATTAAAGGGGGCTCTCACATTAGCAACATGTTGTCTCAATGAGAGTCTCCTTGCCTTTTACATAATTGTTTATTATGTTAAAGATATTAATATGTATATTTGTGTGCAAAAATAAATAAATGCTACATTTTAAGTCCATAAAGGAATAGTTGTAGATTATGCTACATATTAAGTCCATAAAGGAATATTTGTAGACTTTGCTATATGTCAAGTACATAAAGGAATAGTTGTAGGAATGACATAGTCCACCTATCACACTTTTGACCACACCAATGATTTGCTCACACCACAGTCACAACCAAATTCACATGGTTACTATGCAAACTCACAATAACTTGTGATTTGTGAGTTCTATGTGATACTAAAATGCCCAAACTGGGCGGATTGAGACCATTATACATAGAGTAAGAGTGAGGTTTCTCACTTGGACATCTTGTCTATGAGTTTGTTGAGTGACTCGTGGAAGCTGGCAGCCACAGTGGGTGTCCTTGACTTGACCGTCACGTACAGTCCTGACGTTTTGTTCATGGTGCGCATCGCCCCGGCATCCTGAAGATCTTTGAACATCTGCGAGATCATCTGTAACAATGGGTCACACAGATGAACACTTGGTGCACTATACAAGGATATGTAGAACGAGACACATGTATGTAGACATTCTGGAGATAAGCCATGACGTAGCACATATGTGAAGGACACACAATGAGCTTATCATTCTTATTCATAACACATCCACTCATCTGCTGATGACTTTTGTAGTGTACACCAATCTAGCCTAAGTTACCCAGACTCCATGAGGTCGCAGCACTTTTCAGCCCAACTCCACCTGGGGAATTAGTGGGCTGCTGTTGTAACCACCACAGCAGCCTTACCCCAGATTGGGGTAGAGACACTGATTGGGTCTCAGGCCGAATTTGAAATAACAAATTAAATAACGACACTTTTTAATCAGATAATGCTATATTATAAAAAGTATTCAAAATTAAACTGGCAGCACTGTTTAGCCCCACATGGATAATATTCAAAAGCTGGCAAAGTCACCAGACTGTCTTCTCGGCGTAGTTACGCAGCTGACCGACAGTCGGTTAATTGAGACTAACACCACTCTTGACCTGGCATAACCCTTTTGATTTTACACATGAGTGAACTCAAGATTCCAGCTATACTAGACCTTTATATGACCATTAGTGGACAAACCTCCTGACTGTGACACCCTATGACTGACCAGGTCAAGGAATAAAGTGGACATACATGAAACATGATGGGTGACTCCTGGATTAGTTAGAGTACATTAAGCGTGAGTGACCACACTGACCGGTCAGCACACTGAGTGACCACACCGACCGGTCAGCACACTGACCTTGTTCTTGCTCTGTTTCAGCAACTTGACCACGCTGCTGTGGAGAAGGTCGCGGTTCTTGTCCAGGAACGAGGTCACCTGTCACAGTAAGCTTGAGTAACTACTGCCCAGAACACGGCATTACTACACTGCTTCATAAGTCACTTATAACTGGATTATTCACACAGCTCACCCTCGTACAAAGGTGAAGGATATCACTTGTTTCTACAAGATTACTAACAATTCTTAGGTTGTGCTTTTATAATAATAATAGTAATTTTTATTTGTAAAGCGCCGTATATCCGGAAAAAGTTCCGCTCAGAGGTGCATAAAATACTTTGTAACACACACATATTTAAAATATTCATAATCAGCTTAAAGTTGCATGTAAAGACGAAATGTTAAATGATAATAAATAGATCATTAAATAAAGCTTCTAAAAATCCTAGTTCATAACCTAAACTTATCAGCAATAAATATATAAAATAAATAATAAAATATATTAATAATTTAATAATAAAGTAAGTAAAAAAAATTAATTACAGTTAAAATAAATTCATTATAAAGTAATTTACAAATGCGGCCTTAAAAATATGTGTTTTCTTTGTACCCACAAATAGAAATATTTATACTTGTCTCACAAATGAGTATGAATACAAGACTCACGTTGTAGGTGACGAGGCCGGCGTAGTGTTTGATGGAGAACTCCGGGTCGGACATGCGAGGCTTCTCATACCACTGGTTCTGGTGGTGGGCGCGGTGACACTTGTCTAGGAAGGACGCAGCCGTCGCCTACAACACAGACAGCACTGGTGACACAACACAACACAGACAGCACTGGTGACACAACACAACACAGACAGCACTGGTGACACAGCACAACACAGACATCACTGGTGACACAACACAACACAGACAGCACTGGTGACACAACACAACACAGACAGCACTGGTGACACAACACAACACAGACAGCACTGGTGATACAACACAACACAGACAGCACTGGTGACACAACACAACACAGACAGCACTGGTGACACAGCACAACACAGACAGCACTGGTGATACAACACAACACAACACAGACAGCACTGGTGACACAGCACAACACAGACAGCACTCGTGATACAACACAACACAGACAGCACTGGTGATACAACACAACACAGACAGCACTGGTGACACAACACAACACAGACAGCACTGGTGATACAACACAACACAACACAGACAGCACTGGTGACACAACACAACACAGACAGCACTGGTGACACAACACAACACAGACAGCACTGGTGATACAACACAACACAACACAGACAGCACTGGTGACACAACACAACACAACACAGACAGCACTGGTGACACAACACAACACAGACAGCACTGGTGACACAACACAACACAGACAGCACTGGTGATACAACACAACACAGACAGCACTGGTGACACAACACAACACAGACAGCACTGGTGACACAGCACAACACAGACAGCACTGGTGATACAACACAACACAGACAGCACTGGTGACACAGCACAACACAGACAGCACTCGTGATACAACACAACACAGACAGCACTGGTGATACAACACAACACAGACAGCACTGGTGACACAACAATACAACACAACACAACACAGACAGCACTGGTGATACAACACAACACAGACAGCACTGGTGATACAACACAACACAGACAGCACTGGTGACACAACACAACACAGACAGCACTGGTGATACAACACAACACAACACAGACAGCACTGGTGATACAACACAACACAGACAGCACTGGTGATACAACACAACACAACACAACACAACACAACACAACACAACACAACACAACACAACACAACACAACACAACACAACACAACACAACACAACACAACACAACACAACACAACACAACACAGACAGCACTGGTGACACAACACAACACAACACAACACAACACAACACAACACAACACAACACAACACAACACAACACAACACAACACAACACAACACAGACAGCACTGGTGATACAACACAACACAGACAGCACTGGTGATACAACACAACACAACACAACACAACACAACACAACACAACACAACACAACACAACACAACACAACACAACACAACACAACACAACACAACACAACACAACACAACACAACACAACACAACACAACACAGACAGCACTGGTGACACAACACAACACGACACGACACGACACGACACGACACGACACGACACGACACGACACGACACGACACGACACGACACGACACGACACGACACGACACGACACGACACGACACGACACGACACGACACGACACGACACGACACGACACGACACGACACGACACGACACGACACGACACGACACGACACGACACGACACGACACGACACGACACGACACGACACGACACGACACGACACGACACGACACGACACGACACGACACGACACGACACGACACGACACGACACGACACGACACGACACGACACGACACGACACGACACGACACGACACGACACGACACGACACGACACGACACGACACGACACGACACGACACGACACGACACGACACAACACAACACAACACAACACAACACAACACAGACAGCACTGGTGATACAACACAACACAGACAGCACTGGTGACACAACACAACACAACACAACACAACACAACACAACACAACACAACCCAACACAACACAACACAACACAACACAACACAACACAACACAACACAACACAACACAACACAACACAACACAACACAACACAACACAACACAACACAACACAACACAACACAACACAACACAACACAACACAACACAACACAACACAACACAGACAGCACTGGTGATACAACACAACACAGACAGCACTGGTGATACACTCTGCACGTAACAAGTTTTTTATGCAACGGCCCTTCCAAATAATTATTCTGTATTGCATTCAAAGTGTAATCAAATCTTCAAAAGTATTTATTTATGCAATTTTTTTAAATGCAAGTATTTAAGAATGACAAATACACAGATAAACAAATGGATAATACAAAGTAAGCTAACAAAAATAATGCATAAAATAAATAAAATGAAATGAAATTAGACTGAACGGAACGGAACGGAACGGAACGGAACGGAACGGACCGGACCGGACCGGACCGGACCGGACCGGAACGGAACGGAACGGAACGGAACGGAACGGAACGGAACGGAACGGAACGGAACGGAACGGAACGGAACGGAACGGAACGGAACGGAACGGAACGGAACGGAACGGAACGGAACGGAACGGAACGGAACGGAACGGAACGGAACGGAACGGAACGGAACGGAACGGAACGGAACGGAACGGAACGGAACGGAACGGAACGGAACGGAACGGAACGGAACGGAACGGAACGGAACGGAACGGAACGGAACGGAACGGAACGGAACGGAACGGAACGGAACGGAACGGAACGGAACGGAACGGAACGGAACGGAACGGAACGGAACGGAACGGAACGGAACGGAACGGAACGGAACGGAACGGAACGGAACGGAACGGAACGGAACGGAACGGAACGGAACGGAACGGAACGGAACGGAACGGAACGGAACGAAAAATAAAATAAAATAAAATAAAATAAAATAAAATAAAATAAAATAAAATAAAATAAAATAAAATTAGACTGAATTGGACTGGGCTGGGCTGGGCTGGGCTGGGCTGGCCTGGCCTGGCCTGGCCTGGCCCTGGCCTGGCCTGGCCTGGCCTGGCCTGGCCTGGCCTGGCCTGGCCTGGCCTGGCCTGGCCTGGCCTGGCCTGGCCTGGCCTGGCCTGGCCTGGCCTGGCCTGGCCTGGCCTGGCCTGGCCTGGCCTTGGTTGGACTAGACTAGATACGACAGGACTGACTTGAAATACAAGAGATATTGTCATAATCCTTCCGATAAACAACAGAACGATGAAACAGACCTTTGGGAAGTTGCTCTCGTCATCGAGCAGGTGGAGTATTCCGCTGGGCTTGCGTGCGATGAGGTCGATGGCGGGCTTGTTGTCGTGGAAGGTGATGTGTTGCCAGGAGATGCACTCCTTCTGGTACTCCTGCTGCTCCAGCTTGAAGATGTGCTTATTGAAGTAATACTGCAGGTTCTCATTCGCGTAGTTGATGCACATCTGCTCAAAGCTGTTCTCCAGGAAGTCCTGAACACATGATGCGTTGTTGTCATTAAACACAATGTTGTTGTGCACAATGTTGTTGTGCACAGTGTTGTTGTGTACAATGTTGTTGTGACAGTGTTGTGCACATTGTTAGTGTGCACAATTTTGTGTGTATGATGTTGTTGTGCACGATGTTGTTGTGCACATTGTTGTTGTGCACACAGTTGTTGTGTACAATGTTGTTGTGACAGTGTTGTTGTACACATTGTTGTTGTGCAAAATGTTGTGTGTATAATGTTGTTGTGCACAATGTTGTTGTGCACAATGTTGTTGTGCAGTGTTGTTTGCACAATGTTGATGTACACAATGTTGTTGTGCAAGAGTGTACATATAATGATAACAACAGTGCTGATAGATTGGCCATCATTTGGACATATTCGGAAATACATTATATTATCACTGGATGGTAATGTCATTAGTTAACATTTTATCATTAGAATTCATGACAGCGTATTGTACAAACTATAACACCAAATAATACTTCATCTGTGTCATACACCAGTGTTGCTTCTACTAGACAAATAGTCGTCATGTAACAAAGATTTCAATGAAAGAGGATGGCTTTCATTTTCTCAGTATAATTGATAAAATTAATAAAAAATTAAAACATTGAAGTGTTTGTTCCTAAATAGCTGTCATCGCAACTGTCCCTACAAAAGGTGCATCATGTTAACATGTCCAACCTCAAAGCCGAATATGTCGAGGATGGCAATGGACGATGTCCTGTAGGGACTCTTCTGTCCCCCTGTCACCTTGTCCTTGACGATGTCGTTGATGCGCTCCACCAGCCACGTGAAGAGAGTCTGGTACAGAGCCTTCGCCACAGCATCTCTGGGAGGAGCAGGATGAGATGTGACAGACAGACAGGGTGAGGGCACACTGGGGCGTGTGGGAGTGGGGGGCGTGATGATGTGGGGGTGTAGAGTGTGGGGGAGTAGAATGATGAGGGTAGTAGAATTGGTTATGATCATGATAAAATGACGTTGTAGAACCCGGTAATGACGATGATGATGATGGTTTATGTGTGTTGAGTTGTACGTGTGTGTGTGTGTGTGTGTGTGTGTGTGTGTGTGTGTGTGTGTGTGTGTATGTGTGTGTGTGTGTGTGTGGGTGTGTGTGTGGGTGTGTGTGTGTGTGTGTGTGTGTGTGTGTGTGTGTGTGTGTGTGTGTGTGTGTGTGTGTGTGTTTATGTGTGTGTATGTGTGTGTGTGTGTGTGGGTGTGTGTGTGGGTGTGTGTGTGTGTGTGTGTGTGTGTGTGTGGGTGGGTGGGTGGGTGGGTGGGTGGGTGGGTGGGTGGGTGCGTGTATGTGTTGTGTTGTACGTGTGCGTGCGTGCTTGTGTGCATGTGTGTGTGCATGCATGCATGCGTGCGTGCATGCATGCATGCGTATGTGTGCATGCTGACTGTACCTGGCATCCATGGCCTGCTCTGTACTCAGTGGTGTCAACATGCGCTCCTGTCTTGCTTGCTGTCAACACAACACAAACTTACTTGACACAAACAATGTCACTGACTTGATGCATGACAGACAGTGATTTCACACATGACAGTGTCACTGACTGTCACTGTCACTTATCATATTAATTAATCACTTAATTTTACTGGCAAATAGAAAACAACACAAAATACTTATCACAAATACACATGTTGCTGCACTGCCAACAATATGTGTGCACCACAAAGCTAGTCTTAGTTCAGATATCATCAAGATGTTTTATGGATCATACTACATATCTGACTGTGAGCATAAAAGGCAAGACGTGGGCAAAGGCAAGTAAAGGCAAGTTTTTATATAGCACAGTATCCAGTCATCAGAACCGTTCAAAGCGCTTTACACTTTACTTTCGTGACAGACCTGTTCACACAGACACCATCTCGGCTTCTATGGGAAGCATCCAGCCACATGCTACAATTAATGCACGAAGGCTGCTCGTACACGTATCCACCACTGTCTACAGCCAGGTACTCATTTATACAGCTGAGTGAACTGGAGCAATGTAATAATAATAATAATAATAGTAACTTCTTTTGCGCCAATATCCTCGAAAATCAAGCTCAGTGGCGCGACAAAACCAGGGGATTAATCAATCCCATAATCGAAAGCAATGCGTGAGTCGTCAACGGATGGATGGAAAAGCTAGGAGGCTAAGGAGGATAGGCAGCATTAAGGAGATAGGTTTTTAGATGTCGGTGGAATGAAACTATATTACCTTGTGATTTAACACTGGCAGGAAGCGAATTCCACACCGTTGGTGCGGCAACCGAGAAAGCTCGGGTTCCGGCTTTCGTTTTCACCCGAGGGATTAAAACATTGAATGTAGAGAGTAAAAAACTTGCCCAAGGTTTTACCACCGCAGCACAGGATTCGAACACAGGTTCTCGTAGTCGAGAGCCCGAAACTCTACCCCGGAGCCATTGCGCTCTACATACCGTGACCTTCATGCTCTACGTACCGTGACCTTCATGCTCTACGTACCGTGACCTTCATGCTCTACATACCGTGACCTTCATGCTCTACATACCATGACCTTCACGCTCTACATGCCGTGACCTTCATGCTCTACATGCCATGACCTTCACGCTCTACATACCATGACCTTCATGCTCTACATACCATGACCTTCATGCTCTACATACCGTGACCTTCATGCTCTATATACCGTGACCTTCATGCTCTACATACTGTGACCTTCATGCTCTACATACCGTGACCTTCATGCTCTGCATACCGTGACCTTCATGCTCTACATACCGTGACCTTCATGCTATACGTACCATGACCTTCATGCTCTACATAATGTGACCTTCATGCTCTACATACCGTGACCTTCATGCTCTGCATACCGTGACCTTCATGCTCTACATACCGTGACCTTCATGCTCTACGTACCATGACCTTCATGCTCTACATACCGTGACCTTCATGCTCTACATAATGTGACCTTCATGCTCTACGTACCGTGACCTTCATGGTGAAGGCCTCCTTGAGGGAGTCCTCAGACAGCTCCAGTAGGTAGGCCACCCACTTCATCTCGGCCACACTGCTCACCTCCACACCCTCGTGCTGGTGGGCATTCTACAACAACCAGTGGTTGGTGTGACAACAACTACAGCAACAACTACACGCATGGCACGGTCATGTCATCATGACTGCATGAGCCTGGTTTTTAATTCATGATGACAATCAAACTGTTAGAGTTTACAGAAGTCAAATAGAGTGGCAATATTGTCTACTCTAAAATGTCTATGTAATAGAAAAGGTTGTGTTGTGTCATTGTCAGTGCTAAAGTATACATATTATTACGACAATTTGGGGATCTTATTGGAAACTCCTAAACTTGCCTGATGACACGAGGAGGAATTATTATCCTTGGGATTTGATCAATGGAAAATTACCCTTGGAAACTAGGAATTTACTGTTTCATTATATTACAATGTTCTTATATATTATGTGAGCAAGTTCTCCCACAATGCACCTCGCCCCAACCACCACACTCAAGTCCTTCCTACCCCATCCCACATCCCCATTCACACCCCTTATGCAAATCTTCTTACATCCCCTCAAATCCACCATTCCCTCGTCCTCTCCCTCTCCCCACACACACAACCCTCTCAAGTGTCCTGGAGCCAGTCCCTGACTCAGCCCCCCCCCCCTACTCATACACCCCCTAACCCCCCACTGCCAGGGGGTGCGTACCTGAGTCCGGGAGAAGTAGATGTTTCCGACATGGAGGACACAGGCGAGGATCCTGTAGATCGACTCCTGCTCCTTCGTCGTGAAGCTGAGGATCTCCATCGCTCCACGCAGCTTCCGGAAGTCTTCCTCATCATTCTTAGACGCAATGTCAGAGCTGCCGCCCTGCAGCACAACAATACTCATCTAGTAGTATCAATGTCACAAGTAGTATCAATGTCAGAGCTGCCGCCCTGCAGCACAACAATACTCATCTAATAGTATCAATGTCACAAGTAGTATCAATGTCACAGCTGCCGCTCTGCAACACAACAATACTCATCTAATAGTATCAATGTCACAAGTAGTATCAATGTCACAGCTGCCGCCCTGCAGGACAACAATACTCATCTAGTAGTATCAATGTCACAAGTAGTGTCAATGTCACAGCTGCCTCCCTGCAGCACAACAATACTCATCTAATAGTATCAATGTCACAAGTAGTATCAATGTCACAGCTGCCGCCCTGCAGCACAACAATACTCATCTAGTAGTATCAATGTCACAAGTAGTATTAATGTCACAAGTACCCTCCGGTAGTATCAATGTCACATCTGACACCCTGCATGGCAACAATACTTATCTAATAGTATCAATGTCACAAGTAGTATCAATGTCACAGCTGCTGCCCTGCAGGACAACAATACTCATCTAGTAGTATCAATGTCACAAGTAGTATCAATGTCACAGCTGCCACCCTGCAGGACAACAATACTCAACTAGTAGTATCAATGTCACAAGTAGTATCAATGTCACAGCTGCCACCCTGCAGCACAACAATACTCATCTAGTAGTATCAATGTCACAAGTAGTAACAATGTCACAGCTGTCACCCTGCAGCACAGCAAAACTCATCGATACTATCAATGTTACAAAAGCGACTTTACAGCACAGCAAAACTCAATGTCAACATCAATGTCAGTTTGTTTAAAATGGGTGATAGTATTTGGGCATGTGTCTCAATTTTTTTGGCAGTCAGCTACACAATTGAGCAACATCAGTAGATTAACTTATACATTTCCAATTTTTTTATTATACATTTTTACATTATTACTTCAGAAGGATTAACATGTTTTAATTTTTTTAAATACATCATTAAACTGCATCAATTTGATGGGTTTTGGTGAAAAATAACATCCCATAGAATTGTGACTTATGTGAGAGAGACGTGAAACACAACGCCCACATAACTCTCTCTGGTAAACAATACTTCCCACTGTCTGTAGACATAATCACAGTGAAGCTCTGCAATGTGCTAGACATAATGGAAACAGTGATTGCATCACATCACATTACACCACATTTATTGCCCCTGCTTTATTTATTTTATATCTTCACTCATGGATGACCACTAATACACCAACTGGACATAAAACGTCTTATTGCAACTGTTTTATTACTTTATTAGGTAATATGCATAATGATAAAATATTTTATAGGAGCAGAATCATTTTCACTGTGCACTGTCAACAATAGATCTGCCCTGATTTATCCTTCATGTTATGTTATAAAGAGAATATCAAAGAGCAAATGTTGGCTTCAGAAAATAAACATGGCTGCCTTCAAGAAAATAACAACATAAAATCCTATTAACGTAGGAATTAAGTCACAAAGTATTGCATAATAATAAGTTTGTCCAGGGTGTGGCTCAGTAAGTACTGACTGTTGTGTGTGTGGTCTAGTCAGGGTACACCTGTACTGGTTCAATTACCTGGTTTAGGTAGAAGTATTGGGAAGCTGCTTTCAAGCCATATTTCTTCATTTCTTCTTCTGTCAATCCTTTCAGTAGTTCGTAGAAGACGTGGTAATTGCGCTCATCAGCGGCCTGAACAATTGCGCTGCTACATTTAATACATGTATCAAACATGTTAGCATAATTAATTATGGACCTATAGCGTTTATGAAACTAGATCAAACAATGTATACATGAAATCAATTAAATAACATATTTATCAGCATAACAATTTTACAGTAAAACAATATGTTAATTTGTCTCCATTTACCAACCTTATGTGGCATTGTAGCTGACTAAATAGATGGTAGTTACAGTGAAATGAAAGTTCGTATAAAACCTCAAGGCATAATTAATTTTTGTTTCCATTTTGTTCATAGAAATGTACAAACATTCCTTTACCATGCATAATATCATAGTGTATATGAAACAAAATTGGTAAGAAGCTTAGACTTGTACAGATTGAGCTCTAGAATAGTAACATGAATGTCCTAAACTAAAAAACATTGCACCCTATCACTGCTGGTGCATAGAGTGAGTGCAAACAGCAGCGAGAAAGACTCACCTGAGACACAATCCGAGACTTCTCCAGAAGATATTCTGATGTCTTCGCACCAACAATTGCTCCCCTATTAAAATGGAAACAATAGTTGTGTAGTAAAATGTATCAGCAAACTAAATTTATTGCAAATGCACATCATATTACACCAAGATCAATATGAGCACAGAGGCTCAGGGGTAGAGCTTCGGACTCTCGACTACGAGAACCCGGATTCGAATCCTGTGCTGCGGTGTTAAAACCTTGGGCAAGTGTTTTCACTCTACATTGCTCCAGTTCACACAGCTGTATAAATGAGTAGCTGGCTATAGACAGTGGTGGATGTGTACGAGCAGCCTCACTCAATACAGTATCACTCAAAACAGCCTGTCGACATCACATGGAAAACTATTTCAATTATATTTTTAATGTCGGTGGCACTTTGTGTATTATATTAGTTTCTTGCTGTTTACGTTTTTTGTCAACTGTACTATCTAGTGCCAAACAACTTGTCATCCCATTCAGGTATTCTACACTTCAAAACGGTCTATTAAACAGTATTATCTAAGACAATGCTTTTCCATGCAACACTTTATAAACAATTAACTTTGTGTAAATTTAAATTCTAAAACTATGACAAATGATATCATTTGGATTTATTTTCACTGATAAAACATTAACCATAAAACAAATTTCAATGTAATGGCGAATCGTGCAAAAATTTGCAGTAAAGTGTCACCTTCTGAAGTAGAGCTCCACGTATTTGCCGAAGCGGCTGGAGTTGTCGTTGCGGATGGTCTTTGCGTTGCCGAATGACTCAAGCAGTGGGTTCGCCTCCAGGATCTGTTCGGTGATGATGCTGTTGCTGCCTTTGTTCACGGCCGCCAGGTACTGCATGATCAGCTTTGTGCTCTCCGTCTTACCTGCACCGCTCTCTCCGCTGACGGAAAAAATGGAGAATAAAGATAAACCTTACTCTCTCGCTAACTGTTCTGTCTCCTCCACAAATCTTTTACAAAAATATTCGTATACATTTTTGTATAAATATTCATATAAATGTTCGTATAGATATTCATATAAATATTCGTATAAATATTCGTATAAACGTTCGTATAAACATTCGTATAAATATTCGTATAAATATTCGTATAAATATTCGTATAAATATTCGTATAAATATTCGTATAAATGTTCGTATAAATATTCGTATAAATATTCGTATAAATATTCGTATAAATATTCGTATAAATATTCATATAAATATTCATATAAATACATAAAATCCCCAAAATAATTAGTGACTAAATGTTGTGCTACCTGTATTATGTATTCATGTTATACCTATGAATTGTCCACTTTGTAAAAAATTGATTGCTGATAATGATATTGATCAAACTTTTATTCTTACACCTTTTGTCTATCATTTACACCACTACAGGTCAGAGGTCACAGTTGCTGCCATACTTGTTTCGTCATAAATGTCAGCCCAATACAATTACCGTCAACAATAGTTAAGCCATTGGCGACAAATTTATCTAAAGATTTTATCGATATGACACAATATCAGGTTGCCACCAGCAGCCATTTCCTCATTATGACCTTTTTAGAGGCAAATGTCAACATAAAATGTCAACATGCATAAAAAATGTGCTTGTACTTAAGAGAAATTACCTAACAAAGCCCATCATAGAATGACATTTTATAATCGTATCTACCAATAAAAACGCATAGTCCGTGACTACTGATAGAAGTAATTTGACTGTATAATGAGACCAGCATTGCAAAGAATGTACATCGACCACAAAATGAAAGTTTTCATTCTAATCTTGATCGGCCTCAATGTATTCTGGCCCCTTGGGGTATTGAACATACCACATTTGGCAAAAACATGTACTGCATGATCAGCTGAATGATTTCTCATGCATGAAAGTTATTCACTCGGGACAAGGGGCAAGGGTTAATTCATGTCACAATGCTTCAAATACACATCAAAAATAAGCTGAAGATGAGTGGGCTAAACACAAAAGACTACAGGTGTGTTAGCTGATGACAACCACTTGGTGGTGTGTTAGATGGGAGACAAGACACTACATGTGTGTTACCTTATGACAACCACTTGGTGGTGTGTTAGATGGGAGACAAGACACTACAGGTGTGTTACCTTATGACAACCACTTGGTGGTGTGTTAGATGGGAGACAAGACACTACAGGTGTGTTACCTGATGACAACCACTTGGTGGTGTGTTAGATGGGAGACAAGACACTACAGGTGTGTTACCTGATGACAACCACTTGGTGGTGTGTTAGATGGGAGACAAGACACTACAGGTGTGTTACCTGATGACAACCACTTGGTGGTGTGTTAGATGGGAGACAAGAGACACTACAGGTGTGTTACCTTATGACAACCACTTGGTGGTGTGTTAGATGGGAGACAAGACACTACAGGTGTGTTACCTTATGACAACCACTTGGTGGTGTGTTAGATGGGAGACAAGACACTACAGGTGTGTTACCTTATGACAACCACTTGGTGGTGTGTTAGATGGGAGACAAGACACTACAGGTGTGTTACCTTATGACAACCACTTGGTGGTGTGTTAGATGGGAGACAAGACACTACAGGTGTGTTACCTTATGACAACCACTTGGTTATGTGCTTCTTTCACCAGACCGCTGTAGGCCGCGTTGCCGATGGCAAATAAATGTCTGAAAGGAAAACACCATAATGTAGTCTACAACTGAATGCTGCAAGTTAATGGATATACTTGTATTATATGCTTAATATAATATCGTTTTGGGAAATACACACAGGTTAATTTTTTGTGTTTCATTATGAACATATATGAGATGTGATTTCATTATGTGATGTGATACCAACCGCCCGACTGATTGTTAACTATTTTTTGCTTGATGGCATTGAATTGACACTATTTTCAATGGCCAAGTCAAACTGTTAAAGGTTCTTCTTCTATTATAGTTTTTTCAAGTTAAAATTATCCTACAAATCCTGTCTACATATTGGGAGACCAAGACTTGACCAGTGGTCACTGTTGGTCAGTGGTCATCACTGGTCAGTACTCACGGGGGCTGGGAGCCTATGACCTGGTCCTGGTACTTCTTGACCATGTCGAGACCGTAGATGTTGAACATCTTGTATGGGTTGACCGCCACCAGGATACTGCCTGTGTAGGTCTGTCAACAACAACAGGACATTGTCACTAACACTGACACACTGACTCACTCACTCACTGACTCACTCACTGACTCACTCACTGACTCACTCACTGACTCACTCACTCATTCACTCACTCACTCACTCACTCACTCACACACTGACACACTCACTCACTCATACACACACTCACTCACACACTCACTCACTCACACACTCACTCACTCACTCACTCACTCACACACTCACACACTCACTCACACACACACTCACACACACACACACACACTCACACACACACTTACACACACACTCACTCACACACTCACTCACACTCACACACTCACACACTCACACACTCACACACTCACACACTCACACACTCACACACTCACACACTCACACACTCACTCACACACACTCACTCACACACTCACTCACATTCACACACTCACTCACATACACACACAAACACACACACACAGCTTTGTGTCATCTTCTTTTTAAATAATATGCACTATAATAAGTCATTCTTATCACCTTCATCATGTTGTTGTTGACCTCATCTACTCAATGATCATTGTATTTATCGTTACAATATGATATTCATATTGCACCACAAACACAGCTACCACTGTTAACTCAATTATGTTATTTTGAATATAGTAATAATTGTAAAACTTCTATAGCGCCTATATCCTTAAAAAAGTCAAGCTCAGAGGTGCAACAACAACAACATTTATGGAAAAGCAATTTCAAACAAACGTTTTCATTTTTTACGACAGGCGTCTACAATTTCAGAAGATTTAATCGCAATAGGGAGTTGATTCCAAATTCTTGGCACAGCCACAGAGAAAGCACGTTTGTCAATAATCAGCTTATTTTTTTGGAACAAAACGTTGCTTGGGTGATCTAAGGGTCCTAGAGATATCAGAGAAATGTAGCAGATTAGCTAAGTATGTCAGTTGTTGACTAGAAAGAGTGTGCCACGCATAGCCAAATTAAATTTAATTTAGTATACAACTGAAAATGCTTACTTAATTAATAATTAATTGTAACTTATTCATGTGGGAAACTTACATAAATGTGTTCCTTGGCATAGCGCAGCTTGAGGTTCTCAAGAAGAAGGGACTCATTGAGAGATCTACAACCAACGTGACACAGAGGTTGACAACCACTTGGTCAGTCACATTCATATGACGGCAGTTCACATTCATTCTGATGTACAGAGTTTATATTCACAAAGTAATATATATATAAGGGTATTCACATTCTTATGTAAAGTCACATTCAAATATGGGTGTTGATGTACTTGAAAATATATTTCTATATTTAAATGTGCTCTCAATGCATGTGCCTATGATCATTAACATATATATATATATATATATATATATATATATATATATATATATATATATATATATATATATATATATATAACAAAGCTTTATTTGGCATTTTCAACATGCTAGTACTTTTCATGTTAAATTGGAATGGGTTCTGGCATTTACTCCATTGAGTCCTTTATACAATAAAATTAAACATAATAAATAAATATATAATATATAAAATATATATATAAAATGTCTCAAATATAATCAAAATAATATATTCTGGTCATTACATAGGGTCATTTACAAAAGTGTGGCATTAAGTTACATCGTCAATGACAACTGGTGACAAAACGATTGGTGACAAAGTTAGTGACTGACAACAAAGGGTTAACACTGACAAAGGGTTAAGAGTTGAGGACAAAGGGTTAACGGTCTCACATGAGGTTGATCATGTCCTCCAGGCCCTCCTCACCCAGCACCTCCGTGTCCACCAGCTCATCCACGAGGACCAGCGTCCCCTCCCTCACCTCCGTCGCCATGGCTACAACGGGTACAACGTGTCACTTACATAGCTTTAGGTAAAAACGAATATATGGATGGGTAGAAATATGGTGGCCGGGTTGTGGATGGGTAAAAAAATGAAGGAGCAAAAAAAAGGCTTCCAAAACCATAGATATTGTTAGTTATGCCTTGAAAGTGAAGTAAATGGTGTCACATGTGTTTGTAGCCCATTTTAGGACATCAGGCACATTTGAATGTTTGTAAACCAGCTTAACAGTTAACATCCATGTATCTACTAAAACATGTGACTGGCAATAATTTTATCCTGCATAAAGCCCTGGTCGTGTACAACGTCACGTCTGGTGACTGCGTCATCACACTGACACGACACCAACAACACCATCATTGTTGACATCATGAGGTGACAATAAAGACTGCTTTTTCATATTTCTCTTCAGAACTGTTATAATGATTGTTTTGGTTCTGAATGGTTTGGAATTTGACAAAATTACCATTTGGGGAATACAGGACATTTTATCATACATTCCTAGTGTCATGCATGGTTTGTAATAAAGTGTATGCAAAATAAATTGTAAAGATATGTTATGTCACTGTATATAATACTCCCTGGTTGATACAGTGTTGACAAACATCCCACTATAGGCTGTGTCTACGGTCACCTCAGTTCATGGTACGGCCACAGACAAGAATAAATGTACTTATCAACCAGTCAGCTACCCACCCAGTCAGCTACCCACCCAGTCAGCTACCCACCCAGTCAGCTACCCACCCAGTCAGCTACCCACCCAGTCAGCTACCCACCCAGTCAGTTACCCACCCAGTCAAGTACCCACCCAGTCAGCTACCCACCCAGTCAGCTACCCACCCAGTCAAGTACCCATCCAGTCAGGTACCTATCCAGTCAGCTACTCATCCAGTCAGCTACTCATCCAGTCAGCTACCCATCCAGTCAGCTACCCACCCAGTCAAGTACCCACCCAGTCAGGTACCCATCCAGTCAGGTACCCATCCAGTCAGGTACCCATCCAGTCAGCTACCCATCCAGTCAAGTACCCACCCAGTCAGGTACCCATCCAGTCAGGTACCTATCCAGTCAGCTACTCATCCAGTCAGCTACCCATCCAGTCAGGTATCCACTCAATCAGGTACCCATCCAGTCAGGTACCCATCCAGTCAGGTACCCATCCAGTCAGGTACCCATCCAGTCAGGTACCCATCCAGTCAGGTACCCATCTAGTCAGTCAGGTACCCATCTAGTCAGTCAGGTACCCATCCAGTCAGTCAGGTACCCATCCAGTCAGGTACCCATCCAGTCAGGTACCCATCCAGTCAGGTACCCATCCAGTCAGGTACCCATCCAGTCAGGTACCCATCCAGTCAGGTACCCATCCAGTCAGGTACTCATCCAGTCAGGTATCCACCCAGTCAGGTACCCAAGCAGTCAACTACCCAGCCAATCTGTGAGCCTAAAAATAACGTTGTTGTCCCCCAGTCTGTGCCTGTCAGTCAGTGTCAGTCTGTGTCACTGTCCATGTCACCTCAGCCACTCACTTTCACTCATCCTTCCGAATGTCAGGAAACCTTTACCTTTCAATTCAACAATTTAAAACAACATACAGTGCAAGACTGACACAAATCACCCCACCATTCCATGCCCTACGGTGTTAAGTGGCAGGTTATTCCTTATGTTATTTCACTATGACTGAGTGAACCAACTGAGTAACTCAACTTCCTGATGTTGCAGGTATACCCTGACAGCATCTAACAGGATCTATGTCGGTTCAAAGGCCTCCTTCGGTCAGTGACAGTCAGCACACACAAACATCTTCCTATACACAGACTGTACAACCAATGTCTCAGTCATTTACAGCCCTTGTTGACAAAACGTCACGACGACTGTCACACCCACCTGCTACTACAATTGACCAGTCACTCACTCATTCCAATGTAGACACAAATCTGGAGATTTTCACATGTATCCTGGTCACAGAGACATGTCAGTGAGGTCTGTGTCACTATGCGTCACTGTGTGTGTTGTGTGTCGAGTCTATGGTCCAGTAGGAAGGGTTTGGCCGCTGCCGTTACTGTGGCATACCAGGCCAGTGTATGAATGGACACTGGTCACAGTCCAGTGAGCAACTAGCTCATGTATTTGCACCACTGCTTGTGCTCTTACCCCTAACCACCTAGCCCCCTACCCCACACCTACACCCCCTCTACCCAGGGGGCTCAATTCAAAGACTTTGCAATTACCTGCGTGGTTATCAATAATTACGAATCCATGCACTATTGTATTTTCACTAATTGTACTTTCCATGCATTGTCATAGTGGCATACTGTTGTTGTTGTCATTTGTAGTTTTGTGTGCCCCCACCCACCCACCACCCACCCACACTTTAAATGGTAATTGCCTCTTGAATATTAACAAAAGACACACCCCAGTCGTGAATAATATTCACGAACAACTGCCACATCCAAGTGAGATAGATTGTTTCTTCAAAGGGAGCTCAGTTTGACATGTGTATTTATAGAACCAAACAGACATGATTTGAGGTGTGACTGACCCAATCAGACTATTGTAAACCATTTTCTTCACAAAGTAATAAAATGGCCATGTTGCAAGCTAAATGATTCAGCCATCATTCTGTGGTGGCTGTGAACATGGTGGAGAGGCAGAATGGTTAAATTGTTAAATTAGAGCAAATGTAATGTGCTTAGAATTGCAGTTGGTTCATTATGAAAGGATCAAGTGAAATAACTTCACCCTTACATTTTTAAAACTGTTTAATTTTTGTGTCAATAAGTCTGCCCAATTCTTCAGTACACCAGTCACGGTGATTAACATGGCTGCCTGACATGGCTAGTTGGTAACTTGGTATGATCAGATGGTATGGTCAGATGGTACGGTCAGATGGTACGGTCAGATGGTACGGTCAGATGGTATGGTCAGATGGTATGGTCAGATGGTATGGTCAGATGGTATGGTCAGATGGTATGGTCAGATGGTATGGTCAGATGGCATGGTCAGATGGTATCGCCAGTCAGCTGCAAAGCCCAGTTATTTCTAGGAGCACCAGATTTATGTGTGACAAGGAACAAATTAACTGTGTGGTTAACTAATATGTTTGTGTACGTGAAGCCTTAAAGTCATATGGTGAAGCTGAATGTATGTCACTTATGTATGTCACTTATGTACAGTATGTCACTTATGTACTCAGGGTGAAACTGCTAAACTATTCAAAGTGATGGATGACCTGATGAAGATAAAAGACGTATGTTTTATTGTGATGTGTGTACGCGCCTATGAATGGTTTGGTCCCGGAGATACGGCGCTCTAGAAACGACAGGACTGAGAAAAGCAGTGGTGGTTCAGACTGTCTCTGGCATCAGCTGGCAACAATGGACTAACTAAAACAGCCCCAGGACACAGGCAGGACAGTGTCCAGGACACAGGTGTCCAGTAACACCAATGACCAGCCTCAGTACAGCCAGTGTGACAGTCAACAGGACACAAGTCACCAGTGAACACAGCACACAGAGCACCTTATCAAACTGTGTCATCACAGCCATGCAATTACAGCCGTGGGTCAATGGCTTGATGTAAATCTCTGTCAGGGACTCATTCACCAGGTAAAGAACTTGCTACATACGTCAGTCACGCTTCAGCGACTCTGTGTAGAGAGGACACGGAACTTGGACTGCCTCAAACAGTGATACTTGGCAAATCTAGCAGAGTCCATTGGAGTGGTATATGCCAGAGCATAATGCAGCACACATGGCTTGGACAGATTAGACTGTCGCCCACAAACTACTTGGATGACTAATGCCTACAAGTTGGGTCCACACACCAATAGACCATGACTGTCCTCAAGATATTGGCAACTTGTATGATATGTAAGGAGTTCAAAAGTTTTCATTTTTATATCCAAATCGATTTGGATATAAACAATTATAACTTTTGATCTGAAAAAATCTGTATCACACTGGACCCCATGTTGTCACTCGCTATGGGGTTGTACAATTTCATAATTTCCGTATTTCAGAATTTACTGCTAAAAAGTGGTGTTTCACTGTTCTGCAGTTGTAACGTGACTGTGTACAATTAACTGTATATTTAGTGTGCATTAAAACGATGACTAAGTTAAAAAAATAAATATAATAATTCAATAAATAAATTATGTGTACACTTATTTTCATGGTCATGCAAAGTAAAGGATATGACACGGTGGATTAAAATAATGAAATCAACACAGTGATACCATGCAGTTCAAAATGGTCCATATGGTACACCAACTTCTGTTCTATGTACAAGTCAACTTATCATCAAACTCCTGCTACATGTTACATAACAACATTTAAGCAAATGTTCACAAATCATGCATATTCTCTTTGTGGATTCTTCTACATTCCTTTGTGTAACCGGGTGTTGTTAATTAGCAAAAAAAATCGCCTATTGTAATAGTAACAAATCATGTGATATTACCAGTAAACACATGTGTTTTAATTACCATGATAAATCAAATGTAAGAGTTACCACATGTTGACCTGGTGACCTTTAGCTGTAGCATGTCATATTGATAAATAATAATGGAATAAGTTAGCTAGTCAGTAATAACACTAAAACTTAAATAATGTGATTTTAGTAAAGGAATACAGTTACCTAATAAGTAATAAAACTAAAACTTAAACAATGTGATTTTAATCGTGTTAAGAGTTAAACCATAAAGATTGTGTGATCTCTGGTAATAGTTGTGTTCATAGTTAACCATAAAGAATAATGTGATCTGTTATTTTAGTTATGTTAATAGTTAAACAATAAAGAACTGTGTGATCTCTGATAACGGTTGTGTTTATAGTTAACCCATAAAGAATAGTGTGATCTGTGATTTTAGTTAAACAACAAAGAATGGTGTCTGTAAACTAGACCTAAATAAGAAGGTAAAATTGAGAGAACAACAGCAACCACTGTTAGATCTACATAAATTTTTTATATTTATCTTTTGGGTTCCTTATTTAGAACTGCACACTATAAAAACAGCATGATTATACATACAGGAATTGTGAAAAAAGTAGTTGTAAGTGTAAACTCAATAAAGCTAATTATTCTGGTGACTTAAAGGCAAACACTTAAGTTAATGACATAGGATGTACGTGCCAGTGAGGGAATGTGTTTGTAATTGTTGTACTGTGAGACTTTATACTGCTCTTTATAGTGAATAATAAAATGTTATGATCATTTTTTGATTGCGTTATTGCTACAAATAAAGCTAGCTATTTGATATAGGAACATCCTAAATTACTGAAGATGTTGAAAATGTCACTGCATAAACAATAAACACCAATATAGTAAGATAATAATAATAATTATGTCTATACCTAATGCAATCTAGTTAAGCCTTCTTCGACATTTAAATTTCAGACTCTTCTAAATGCCAACATAATCCTGTACCAGGGCTAAGTGAAAAGTTAGTTCCACAAAACGGCATAGTTCGTATCAATCCAACACATAAAACTACATTTTAACACCTATATTTGTATTGCAGATATTTGGTTGAAAGGTGTTGCAATGTTACTACATAAAAAAGAAACAGCTATTATCTCACGAGTTGCGGCAGGTTGCAAGTGAAAGTAAAAGGATTCACCAGATTGGCTGTTTCAAATGAGTTATGTTCTTACTTATTTCTCAGTAAGTAAGTCACTTATTTCCAACAATATTCAACATTACACATCATATGATAAATACACTGTTGACAGTGGAAGCTGTCTGAGGCAGACTGTGGAAGCTGCCTGAGGCAGACTGTGGAAGCTGTCTGAGGCAGACTGTGGAAGCTGCCGGAGGCAGACTGTGGAAGTTGCCTGATGTAGACTGTGGAAGTTGTCTGAGGCAGACTATGGAAGCTGTCTGAGGCAGACTATGGAAGCTGCCTGAGGCAGACTGTGGAAGCTGCCTGATGTAGACTGTGGAAGCTGCCTGAGGCAGACTGTGGAAGCTGCCTGAGACAGACTGTGGAAGCTGTCTGAGGCAGACTCTGGAAGCTGTCTGAGGCAGACTGTTGAAGCTGTCTGAGACAGACTGTAGAAGCTGTCTGAGGCAGACTTTGGAAGCTGTCTGAGACAGACTGTGGAAGCTGTCTGAGGCAGACTGTGAAAGCTGTCTGAGGCAGACTGTGAAAGCTGTCTGAGGCAGACTGTGGAAGCTGTCTGACACCGAGGCAGACTGTTGAAAGCAGTCACTGAT
>OZ024858.1:5027230-5064730 GCA_964017155.1 Oasisia sp. SBJ-2009
CCTTGTGGTAACACTGTACTAGAGTCCTTGTGGTACCACTGTACTACAGTCCTTATGGCACCATTGTACTACAGTCCTTATGGTACCACTGTACTACAATCCTTGTGGTAACACTGTACTATAGTCCTTGTGGTAACACTGTACTACAGTCTTTGTGGTAACACTGTACTACAGTCCTTGTGGCACCACTGTACTACAGTCCTTATGGCACCACTGTACTACAGTCTTTGTGGTACCACTGTACTACAGTCCTATTGGCACCACTGTACTACAGTCCTTATGGTACCACTGTACTACAGTCCTTGTGGTACCACTGTCCTACAGTCCTATTGGCACCACTGTACTACAGTTCTTGTGGTACCACTGTAATACAGTTCTTGTGGTACCACTGTACTACAGTCCTTGTGGTACCACTGTACTACAGTCCTTGTGGTACCACTGTACTACAGTCCTTGTGGTACCACTGTACTACAGTCCTATTGGCACCATGGTACTACAGTCCTTATGGTACCACTGTACTACAGTCCTTATGGTACCACTGTACTACAGTCCTTTTGGTAACACTGTACTAGAGTCCTTGTGGTACCACTGTACTACAGTCCTTATGGCACCATTGTACTACAGTCCTTGTGGTACCATTGTACTACAGTCCTTATGGTACCATTGTACTACAGTCCTTGTGGTACCATTGTACTACAGTAATTGTGGTACCACTGTTCTACAGTCCTTATGGCACCATTGTACTACAGTCCTTGTGGTACCATTGTACTACAGTCCTTGTGGTACCACTGTACTACAGTCCTTTTGGTAACACTGTACTAGAGTCCTTGTGGTACCACTGTACTACAGTCCTTATGGCACCATTGTACTACAGTCCTTGTGGTACCATTGTACTACAGTCCTTATGGTACCATTGTACTACAGTCCTTGTGGTACCATTGTACTACAGTAATTGTGGTACCACTGTTCTACAGTCCTTATGGCACCATTGTACTACAGTCCTTGTGGTACCATTGTACTACAGTCCTTGTGGTACCACTGTACTACAGTCCTTGTGGTACAACTGTTGTACAGTCCTTGTGGTACCACTGTACTACTGTCCTTATGGCACCATGCATCGTACTACACATCCTTATGGTACCCCTGTACTACAGTCCTTTTATAACAGCCTACATGTGTAAGCATTTCTGTGTCAAGTCAGAAAGCCTGAAGCATGTTGTTATGAATTCCTTAAATGCCTGTCCCTAGCTAGATATCACTAAGATTAAAGTGGTCATGAACTGTGCGTGTTCACTAACCACTGTTGCCATGCCAACCATACAAACCACCCACCTACCCATACAGCAACAACATTTGATCAGCAGATCCTTCTGATTCTAATGCAAGATAATTAGATGGCGAGACAAAATGTTTTTGTTGAGCTGCTCATTTAAAATGCAGAGTAAAAATGTCACTAGTTATTCGGTGCATTATTGAGAAATAGTGTCTAATGAATTATAATAAATGTTAACTTTGGTTATTGTCAAATAATCGTAACCCTATTGGTCTTTTAGATTGCTTGTCATACTGAAAAATGCTCCAGTTCACTCAGCTGTATGAAAGAGTACCTGGCTATAGACAGAGGATGGAGTGTACGAATAGTATTCATGTATTAGTTGCAGTGCGGCTGGATGCTGTCAAGAAAAGTTGAGATAATGTACAACATCAAATACCTTGGTGAGTCTTGAGGACTGGATATTGCACTACATAAGAACTTATCTTTTTTAGGAAGAACATATCACTCAAAGGTAGAATAAGAATAAGATTATTCTGATTAATCTCAACAGTAGACATGCTGTGTCGAGAGCGACTGGCATCAGACCAGGACGACACACTGACATGAAGACATGGAGACAGCTGGCAGAAGATAGCACAGTATATGCCAGAACATCTGGAAGGACTTATTGCAGATTTATAGAAACAGTGCATAATCATCATTTGAACATAATTATATACAGGTCTAAAGTGCTCATCATATATATCTGTCATAGTTTGTACAACAAAAGTTTACTCAAAGATGCCGAATTGTTACTGTGAAGATCATAAGTTATTGATCTTACTGTGAAGATCAGAAGTTATTGATCTTACTGTAAAGATCAGAAGTTATTGATCTTACTGTAAAGATCAGAAGTTATTGATCTTACTGTAAAGATCAGAAGTTATTGATCTTACCGTGAAGATCAGAAGTTATTGATCTTACTTTGAAGATCAGATGTTATTGATCTTACCGTGAAGATCTGAAGTTATTGATCTTACTATTATGATCACAAGTTATTGATCTTACAGTGATGATCACATGTTATTGATATTACAGTGATGATCACAAGTTATTGATCTTACTGTGATGATGACCAGTTACTGATGTGAATCTTACCCACTGTAGCATATTTAAGTGATCATTGCAGGCGGTTATTATTGAGGTGGATGCAGACTGGTACATTGGTGATGATCGAGAGAATGTTGGAGTGAGTGATGTAACGGTCCACACAGTCACTGTGACTGGGTGTGGCTCGTCACACTGTCACCTGTACAGGTAACTACAGGTAACTCTATCACCTACTTATCACACACTTATCACACGTCTCTCACACATGGCTCTTGTCACCGACACGTGCTCTATGAATATCTACACTGGTTTCAACTTAAGAATATTCAGGAACATTGCCATTTTGGTTGCTCAAACTTACAAAGACTGGGCATCTCAGAGGACGGGAACACTGTCTATAGTGACCAGCAAGGAACTTTTGACTGTGCGTATTGGTTAGGTGTACGTTACAGACATACACCGTCTGACTCATACTACAAGGAAGTATTTAGGCATTGACAAAAGAGTATTCAGGCATTATGAGCCTTGATGCCAACCAGGGCTTTATGCAGGATCAAATTATTGCCAGTCACATGTTTTGGTGGACATGTGGATGTTACCTGTTAAGCCAGTTCACAAAGTTTAAATACTTATTTTTGACCTGAAAAGGACTACAAACACATGTGACACCATTTACAGTCACTTCCAAGGCATAACTGACAATATCTAAGGTTTTGGAAGACTTGTTTTGCTCCTTCATTTTTTACCCATATTTCTACCCGTCCATATTCGTTTTTACCCATCCAAATGATGGGTGGACGGGTCTCTGCATAAAGCTGTGATGCCAACATGAAACAAATACATCTTTACATGTGTCAGTGGCACGTCCTGTTTCACCAGTATAGTGACAGAGCTAACTGGTTGTTTATTACTAACAGTGCACCTATGTGAGTTATTCCTCTTGTCACGGTTCAGTGAGTGCATTGTCACCAGCCCTCATGCACACTCAAGTCATGATAATCGGCTCACCAGATCAAACAGTCCCAGTGTACCTCTGCACTGACTGACTGGGCTCAGCTCTCAATGAATCATCACCCACGATATCTCAGATCTACAAGGATCATTTCTCAGCAGAACTGTCCTTGAATGAGTTGGTTGACACATAGCTAGTTCTACGTCAGGTCTACACAAGACTGTGACAAGCATTCGCAGTAATCAAATCAAGTTATGCGAAATACACACATTTGAGCGGAAAGTTCAAATGTACTATTTCCTGTTCACATCTCACAACTTCCTTCCATTTAGTATTTTTAAGACTAATATTATTTATTTATATTGAACAATTTATACTGATCAATTTATTTTACTATTACATCTCTATATTTTTTACTTTAAGGTAATCTCTATATTCCTGTAAAGTATAATGTGCCTCTGAATGGTTTTATTGCTAGAGATATGGCATAGACAAATACTGTTCTTTATTATTATTATTATTATCAGTTTAATATTAATTTTTGATCCAACTGAGCCTGTCAACATGTGGAGAAATAACATAACTGCATCTACAAACCAGATAGAAAGTTTAAAATTTAAATATATTAGATCTGGTACCATTTCCTCTCCAGCAGTCCCAGTGTACTGTGCTGTACCACAACCCACCAACCCAGTCCTAGTCTGCTGAAGGCATCTGAACAACATCTTCACTTTGCTTTGAAGTATTCAGCCACACTGTAATTGTTATATAAGAAATATTAGTCCATATATTATATATATCCACCAAATGCAGACAGGTCTCTCATCCAGACAGCTGAATGAAACTGAAATGGACCAATGAGTGACCAGAACTGTCCAACATCAAACCAGAAGAAAGATCGAAATCAGAGAGACTGATCTTGTAATGTTGCCTTTCAAAGTCCAATGTACTCATTCCAGGTACTCTGTCCTCAACTATATTCACCAGTGATGAAGTTGGAAGTAAAGAAAGAGGCTGAGTTGATGGATTGGTGCATACAACCTGTGCCTGTGGATCCATATTCACACTTCAGAGTAAACATTAGCGCCCTAGTCTAACACTGTGCTTCTAGATTAGTTTGCATGGCATCATTTCATTCCATAACATCATGATCATGACCAGTGTACTTTCCAAACTAGTCATATCCTGTCACATCAAGTGGGGAGCGGTGGTCGCGCGGTAGAGCACTGGACTGTCAATCGAGGGGACGGTGGTTCAATCCCACCTACCAGGGTATTGCCGTTACAAAACTTAGGCAATTTTGTTCACCCCACATTTGCCTGTGTCTTTCGGAAGAGACACCAAAAGCCGGTGGTCCCTTCTATCTGGTGTCTGTGCCAGGGGAAGTAAAAGATCCCACACAGGGGGTAAATGTGTAACCTGTAGTGGACTCACTAACTCGATCTAGAGAAGAACAACTCTAAAAACCAATGACAATAATGGTCAGCAAGTTGACCGAGGTCATTTAATGGAAGAAGAACTACATGTCAAACATCACCGAGCACAAGGTGTGGGTGGTGCATTAAGTCGCCTATAACCAGTTAACCACATTATAACCTGTGGCTTATAGGAGAGCCCCGAACCCAAGACACAGCATGAAAGTTGGTTATAATAAGTATCACCTCCACAACTACTGCAGCTGCCTAAACCTTACAAACACAACTCACTATGTCAACACTGCACAGACAGCTGAACTAATATAGACAGACTGCTAGACATGTCACAAACTCACCTGTGACGATTATCTGAATGCTGTCCTGTCCTGTCCTGTAAATCCACGTAGTGAGCCTGGACAGCCAGTGAGACTGGACAGTCTGTGAGACTAGTCCAGTGAATAGTTTACATGAGTTGTGTCGATTTCCTCTCGGACAAGGTCCTTACTGCTGTAAGCACAGACACACACACGGGTAACGTCTGCCAATGGACCTGCCCATAGCCACATGCCACAGCAGCGATAAACATCACCGGTCACACTTCAGCGACTACATGCTTTGGTTGAGCGCACGTGGGACAATGGGCCACCACAGGGACATCATAGGAAGTGACAGTAGCAAATAACAAGGGTCAACGTTGTGTATTGACGTAGGTATATTTGGTATGCGTATGTGTGCTTGTGTATGTATCAATATGTACTGTCTAGACATGTGTACTTATATATTATGTAGTCATTCATATGATATAACTTAAAGAATAATGTATGTATATATCTATGTGCATATATGATGGTAGGTATTTGCAATGATAAATACGTATGTAAAGTATGTCAATATCCATAGAACACCAACAGTTTATAAGCTTCACGGTGACTGGAGGGGGAAGTTCATTTAGATAATATCCACGTGTATTTGGGCGTCAAGTTGGAGACTCCCTCTCAGGAATCCTTACATAATAAACATCCACCCAGTAGACAAATAAACCTGCACTGTCTGATGTAATCAAATCTGGATTACTAATAAATTATTAAATGGCAATATTGGTAGTTAAAATTAATACAAAAAATCTTGTATGAATGTTCTCATAAAACATTGCATACTAACCATTTAAAATACTTAAACATCTGTATATAAAAAACAACAACCAATATTTGGCAATGTTATTAATGGTTGGGATATAATCTTTACATTTTCTGTACTTTTAAATCTTTAACATTCTTAGTTGGCATGACCTTATTGTTCACCAGGATGTGGGGAATATTGCCATGAAGGACATTATTTGAGATATACAAATATCTCATTAGTACAGTATAGTTCATAACTGGTATTTTGTTTGGTCACATTCTGTATATCAGCCAACTATCCTTGAGTTAGATTGCACGAGTCAATGAAATATTCCCAAACAACATACGTCTTCAGCCACATTAGTATTATTCACCAGGGAGTAGCACCAACTGCAAGCAAGCTCCAGTGTCCTAATATTTCACAGCAAACCTTGCCTTGTTTTGCCAGTGCAAACACGACCTGCCCTTGCTAAACAGCATCAAAGAAACTCACGATTCTACCAATGATTCTGAGGTGAACAGACGGGACCAGCAAGTGATATAACAAGGCAGTAGACACAACACAAGCGAGTACTTACCTTAGTCTTGTAGTCCATTAGCGAGGCCCACAAACGCGACTATCAACAGTGTGCGACCTGTCTCGCTCAGTCGCTACATGCCGGTGCATACCCAGTCGTCACGGTCAGTGCACAGAACTGGTTTTGCACAGTAACAAAACTAAAATAGGCTGCTCTCAGCCGAGGAAGTCATGCGTGACCGAGCTGTATAAACTCCCATTCTGACTGGGCAGGGTTAGAACCCTTCGCTGGGTGTGAGTGGGAACAGACCCTGTCACCTAACACCCTCCTGACAACTTCAAGTTCAGTCTACAGCTGGGTCTAGCAACTGTCCAGGCCAGCATTACCTCACATGTGATTAATTAAAGAACAATAATGTGGCCAATTAAGAGCAATTAAGTCTTGTGTCCACAGGGGATGTCAAGTCACACGTTGAGTCTGGCTAAATTAAATGAGTCCGCAGCTGTTGCAGGGAGACTGTCATAATTAAGTAATTATCCTATTTAATTAACCTAAACTGGTCATAAACTGTTGAAGCAGACTTACCAGAATTATTTGGCGCAAAAAACTGTCCAAGTGCTTACTGTTAATAAAAATATGCAATACTAATTATACATAAATAGAACACTTTAACGTTAAGCACCAGGCATGTATAACTGTACCAGGCAGCTAGAGAGGTCAAGTAAAGATCTCAAAAGTTCACACCTTCAGCTGTGTGAAGACTTGTCAACATTACTTCTTGTAATTCCTGCAATAGGGCCACATGGGGTGATCCAGGGATGATAATCACATGAAGAGGTGCATTCAATAGTGGAGAATAATTTCATGGAGTAGAAAATTCCAATGGAGAAGGATAATTTCACAATGGATGATTATTCCATGGGGAGGATAATTATATTTACATATGTAGTAGAATAATGCTATGGATTGATGTCTTCCTGTTATAGCTACTTGTTATTCCCGGTATAGCTACTAATTAAGCTTGGCAGTTGAACTAGTCCCATTATAGCTATTTTGCTATTTCTCCATTTCACAATGTAACAAGGTAAGGGAGCATTAACTATTTCATCTCCATCCAGCTGATGTCCATGAGGGGTGGATGGCTTTGATGTGTGTCCCACTGAGGAATTTCTACAACTGATCATTTTTAACGAGTTCTTTATGGAGACATGGCTTGGTGATGATTCAAAGATCTCCATGGACATGTGGAATGTCTACACAGAAACTGACAAATGAACAAAATAACCATGTTGAGGGATGGAATTCCAAGTTTGCGAAAGTGGTGGCCAGTGAATCACTATCCAAGCATCTTTCAGTTCATGGTTGGTAAACATAATGCTGCCATCCCACCACCAAATAACAAGAATAATTGATGACTCTCAATACTTTTTGATAAATGCAATTCCGTACACTGTACAATTAATGTAGTTGTCTTTAACAACATATTTTGCACAAGTGTTTTATGGTATATTTTCCATTTCAAATAACTGATAGTTACATTTATATATTATTATTAGTAAAGATTTTTAAAACGTGTCCTTCATTAATACATTTCATGTAGAAATCTTACAGTAATCTGAAACAGTTAATGCTCCCTCTTGCTGTCCCCTTCTGAATTGTGTAAATAAAAAAAGTAGCCATAACGGGATTAGTTTGCCTGCCAAACTTAACAAGTAGCTATAACGAAAAAAATGTTGCTGTAACAGGAAGTAGCTATAACGGGAAGTAGCTATAACGGACATAGACCAATGGATTAGGATTATCCAACAGAGGAGAAAAATTTCAAGGATTAGAATAGTCCCACTGAGTATAATTCCATGACTGACATTAATCCCATGGAATAGGATAATCCCACATAGGATGATAATTCATTGAAGGATAATCCCATACAGACATTTTTATAGAAGATAAAATTCAGTGAACAGAGATAATCTTATAGATGTGAATAATCCCAGGGAGGAAAATTTATCCCACCAAGAAGCAATTTTCCCCCCACACACAATGAGAATGAATTCTGTCACTGTCCCACCACAGTTACATGAATACACGCAGACACAGATATGATTAATTTCCATTTATTTGCCCTGACCCACCTGGAAGCAAGGTAACAAAAACAACACCAACCAAAACTGACAGACTCATATGTGCCAACATCACAGAGCATTACGAAATAACACATCACTTTGCGAGTACTGCAGCGATTACTTACAACTTGATATGTTATAAGTAAACAGCAGATAACCGCGCTAGAAAATACCATTTTCCAATTCAATGCGGAAATTATAATTTTTGATTACTAGTACCAATAGAAATATAATATTTTATGCACATTCACAATGAATGTTCTCAATATTTTAACAAATGTTGCTATCAGTGTTAGATTTTTAAGAGGCAATCAAGGCAGTGATGGAATGCATCACTGCCAGTGTCATTTATCATCCACAAGATGGCAGCACGAGTCAGCCACCCAAAGTTGCAGCAAGTTCTATGGCCAGCCACAAGATGGCAGCATGTATCTCAAGATGGAGCCAAACTGAGGGTGAAAATATGCAGCTTTGTTTGAGGACAATCACCTCACTGCTTCTGTCAAATCACTGCATGTAAGTACTTCACAGTCAATCCTGCCAGGTCAATATTCTGACAATATTCATTTGTCTCCTTCAGACTACCATTAGATGGTGACACAGCAGAGTTTATCCGATGAAGACGGTTGAAGAGTTAAAAAAGAAAACTGACTGTAGTATGCTAAATGGGAAGCCATTAGAGTAGTTGGTCTTTTTAGAACTTGCTTAATTTAAACATCACAACTGAATAAATAACCTGAAGCCTATACAAGACAGGCAACATACTGAAATGTGGATCTAAGCGCACTGAGCACCTAGCAGAACCATGATTGCTTTATTTTCTGATAGATTCTAAAATCTGTAAATGTATGACAAAAATCTAAATTGAGCTACTTAACATTACAACTTCACGCTACAAAATACACACAGGTTGGATGAGACACGAGGAGAGAAAGAGCAGTGAGTGTCTACGGAGGGTGGCCGGGGTCTACGAGCAGCACGACTTCATTTGTGGACGGATCAATTAGTTTACTTCTTCACGACTTGTATGACGTCTTCGTGACACATGGAGTGTGACACACCAACCCTCTGTGGACTATACTTGGCACTCTTGCCCTGAAACACACCACGGCAACAGTCAGACTGATGCACATAATAACAGGGTCCATACACACCTGGACATTTGAAATTCAAGGCTATTCAAGACTTTTCAAGGCTATTTGGTAAAGAAATTCGAGACTGTTTTAACAACATATGTACTTTTGAGCGCAGTAAATATAGTTAACATTAAAAAAAATCAACTAAGAAAACAATGGCGCTGACCACAATGAAATGCTGATTGCCCAATGTGCATGAGTTATTTTTGTGCATAGGCTTTTCCTTTTCTGGCTGTTATTCGTCACAACATTTCAGTCAAAACACTATTTTATTGACCACAATTAAATTCAAGACTTTTCAAGATCACTTTGCAAAATTCAAGGATTTCTAGGCCTTGAATTTGGTCCAATCAAATTCAAGGCTTTTCAAGACCTCGTACGGACCCTGTAATAATAATCAACTTTATTTAGACACTAACATCTAAAGTAAAATGTTGTCCATTAGTTAAAAAGAAATATATATATAATAAATAAATATTATAAAAGTAAAAGTACAAGTAAAACGTATGAACACATATAGCAAAATCATTGCTGTACGGAATTGACCTAGAGGAACTAAAACTAAGTCGACGATTTATATTATCTATCAATGTAGTCAAGAAATAGAAGTATATACACTGTATGTGTATATGTGTATGTATATAAAATACCTATACAGACAATTGCAGAATAAATAAATATACATAGTAGTTGATTAATAATAAATGACTACAGCAATACATTATTTTGTGTCAGTTGTAATAAATAAAATATATGCACATAGTAAATTATTAATGAATAAATAGTTTACATGATATGCTAGTTGAGCTAATTAAAAGTAAAATTAATCAAATGGCAGAAGTTGTAGAAAAACTAGACAATAAAAGCAGTAATATTCTGCTTTACAACACAAAACACTTTTGATATTATAAACACAGTAAAGAATATAGGCATTTTCACCAGAGCTGCAACCATGCAGGAGAATTATGTGTAAAACTAGAAACATAATTCTAACTAACACCAGTCACATTTACAACTGATTGTTCCTACAGTTAATCAGAACTGTGGAGTATGTTGTTTGGTTGGTTTTACTGTAACTTTGTGTCAGAGAGTATAAATATTCAGTATTTACCACTAAAATACATTTTGGCAAAGCAAACAACATCATTCAACTGTTCAATGCTTAAACAGATTGCCAAGATATAAATTAAAACAAGTTTGGATAACTGCAAGGGCATCGTGGTGGTCAGGTGATTCATATATTCACTCCATTGGCAGATATTGCCTCCAAAAGCTGCAAACTGTCGTGTGATATTTCACCCCGAATTTCAACATCAATAAAATGGTTCATCAAAACACACTTGGACGGTCAGTTTGTTACACAATGCTATGCGAACTTCTGACAATAACAGCACAAAATGCGTGCATGTGGAGCTGTGTCGCAGGCAGCAGGCTATGTCAACAGGCTGGATGACTGCCTCATTAGATGCCTCATTGAGATAAATGTGTCACATTCAAACAGGTAAGTAAAGGTAAGTTCTTATATAGTGCCGTATCCAATCTTCACGATTGCTCAAAGCGCTTTACACTTTACACTTTACACCCCGGCAGATCTGTTCAAGTGAACAGCATCTCAACTTCTCTGGGAAGCATTGATCCCCATGCACACATGCACGCAGACTTGTATACGCGTGTGCACACACACACACACACACACACACACACACACACACACACACACACACACACACACACACACACACACACACACACACATTGTGTGGCATTTTATAATTTTGAATATTTATAATTTTAAGTATAATACTAATTTAAGTACACTTTTATAATTTAGTGAACATTCAATAAGCCATAGGCTTCCTTGTTCATATGCCGTCTTGAGCTTGGCTCTGGACGGCAACTTGTTAAACCTTTTTAAACACACACACACATGCACGCACGCACGCACACAACACGCACACACAGACACCTACCCAGACTAAGGCATATTTGAACTGAGACTTGAGTTGTCTGTGGATGACATGGCACTGAAAACAACAAACAGGTGAGGGTGTACTTCTGGACAACAGTTAATGAATAAAGACATGAATCCTGACTATATGCATTGATTGTCACACATCAAATTGATTGTCACACATCAAATTGATTGTCACACATCAATCTATTATAAATTATTGTGTGCCTGTATTTATTTATAAACCTTCTTACTAATAACTCACATCTGTTTGCACGTTTTGAGTTTGTTTATTTCACCAAATAAGTAAACATATTTTTCAATTTTTTTTGTACACAACAAATGTTACACTAACTCTATATTGCTTTTAAAACAAATAAAACATAACATTATATACACACACCCCCACTACACTAAATAATGTTATGAAGCAAAACCATTAATACAAATAACAGTAAGTAACCATTCCCGTGTGTTTGTAGATAACCTTCAATAAACATACAGAGCAAATGTTACAATGTGTAACTCATAACTGAAGTATGACAGTGATGTATGTGGTACGCACACAAAGATAATCTGAGACGATCTAATACTAGGCAGGGGCTGACACATGTTTTGACAAGTGGTGTCTCAGTCTCCAGATGCTTACTGTACACAGCAGTGTTACTAACACTCGTATTGATGATCCACTTTATTTGTTATTAAAGTCAAGATGATGTGTGACCTACCACGTGTTCTACACTGCACCCTCGCCGCAGGATGAGACCCCCCTCAAAGTCTGGGTGCTCTGTGGAAGAACAAGACAAACTCTAGACTTGGATGAGAGGAGTAACATACAGTTGACACAGTCAAATGATGATGCACTGACGACCCACTGTAACACCCTGAACACCCCAGTCATTACACACCCTGAACACCCCAGTCATTACACACCCTGAACACCCCAGTCATTACACACCCTGAACACCCCACAGTCATTACACACCCTGAACACCCCACAGTCATTATACACCCTGAACACCCCAGTCATTACACACCCTGAACACCCCAGTCATTACACACCCTGAACACCCCAGTCATTACACACCCTGAACACCCCAGTCATTACACACCCTGAACACCCCAGTCATTACACACCCTGAACACCCCACAGTCATTACACACCCTGAACACCCCACAGTCATTACACACCCTGAATACCCCAGTCATTACACACCCTGAACACCCCACAGTCATTACACACCCTGAACACCCCACAGTCATTACACACCCTGAACACCCCACAGTCATTACACACCCTGAATACCTCAATGGCTCAACCACAGCCCCCCACAGTGCCAGTGGACCAACCTCCTCTCTTCTTCGTGTAGACCCTCACGAGGGCGAGACTCTCCCACAACTGCTCCAGCAGGTAGTCCAGGTTCAACCTCATGTTACAGCTGAAACACACATGACCTCATGTTACAGCTGAAACACACATGACCTCATGTTACAGCTGAAACACACATGACCTCATGTTACAGCTGAAACACACATGACCTCACGTTACAGCTGAAACACACACGACCTCATGTTACAGCTGAAACACACATGACCTCATGTTACAATTGAAACACACATGACCTCATGTTACAGCTGAAACACACACGACCTCATGTTACAGCTGAAACACACATGACCTCATGTTACAGCTGAAACACACATGGCCTCATGTTACAGCTGAAACACACATGACCTCATGTTACAGCTGAAACACACATGACCTCATGTTACAATTGAAACACACATGACCTCATGTTACAGCTGAAACACACATGACCTCATGTTACAGCTGAAACACACATGACCTCATGTTACAGCTGAAACACACATGACCTCATGTTACAATTGAAACACACATGACCTCATGTTACAGCTGAAACACACATGACCTCATGTTACAGCTGAAACACACATGACCTCATGTTACAGCTGAATCACACATGACCTCATGTTACAGCTGAAACACACAAGACCTCATATTACAGCTGAAACACACACGACCTCATGTTACAGCTGAAACACACATGACCTCACGTTACAGCTGAAACACACATGGCCTCATGTTACAGCTGAAACAAACATGACCTCATGTTACAGCTGAAACAAACATGACCTCATGTTACAGCTGAAACAAACATGACCTCATGTTATAGCTGAAACACACATGACCTCATGTTATAGCTGACACAATTTTAAGTTACACCTGAAACACATAACAACATCATGTTATGGTTGTAACATAGATAACATAATGTAAAAACCTAAACAAACACGACTAGCAATATCACATTACATGATTACAGTGGGTAATTCAGGAAATGTTTATTTTTACAACATTTACATTAATTGACAAGATACCCTTATCAGGGTCCGTATACATCTGGACATTTGAAATTCAAGACTATTGAAGACTTTTCAAGGCTATTTGAAAATTAAATTCAAGATTGTTTTAATGACATCTGTACTTTTTTAATTGCAGTAAATTAACACTGAAAACATAAATCCAAATGAATCGCATCACACTCGACCAACTTATTTCACTCAACTAAGAACAAAATGGCGCGACCACGATGAAATGCTGATTGCCCAATGAGCACACGAGTTATTTTTGTGTGTCAACCTTCCCTTCCGCCCAACTGCTATGGGTTACCTCTGTTAGTTCGTCTCGACAATTGAGTCAAAATAATAATTTATTGACCACAATTAAATTCAAGACTTTTCAAGACTACTTTCTAAAATTCAAGCATTTCAAGGCCTTGAATTTGGTCCAATCAAATTCAAGGCTTTTCAAGACTTTCTAGGTCCCGTACGGACCCTGTCTTATGACAAGCCCCTGTCCCTGTGATTTGTCCCACCTGACGACGACGCTGTGAGGCTGGTGTGCTATCCGGTCCACCTCCTCTATGGAGATCTGATCTATCTTGTTGTACACCTGGCAACATACAGTTTACATCTTTCAAATGTAACTGTTTAATTTTAACGGCAATTTTGTCAGTCCCTTTAAATACATTAAGTGAACGCTACTTTAAAAATGTGTGTATAATATTCATTCATATAAAGAAACCATACTTTCTGAATTAAATTCTGAAATCCAATTAAAACAATAACTTCCATCACAGTGTTATATTAAAATATGTTAAAATAACACAGTTCCATAATGTAACCATTCATTTTGTGCTTTGTTTCACTAACAAGAGATGATATCTAGTAAGACACGGTTGCTTCACGTGTCTACATAGACTTGGTTTTCACCAAGCCAGAGGTTTGACTCACATGAAGAGTTTCCAACAAGACCTAGTTACTCACATAGAGACAGTTCATGTAGACCCGGTTGCCCACGATGACATCAATAAACTCATCGGCTGTGCAGTTCTCCCGAAATAAGACTTCCGCATTAAATATTTCTGTGTTACATTGTTAAGGCAGCAAATATGTGCAGAATTCACAAAACCTGCAAAATGGTGATTTTTATAGGAATACAATCTATTTAAGAAAAAGCGCTCTATGTGTTTAACAATATATTGGAGTAAGGATACTTTAATTGTTGTCTTGAAGTTAGGAGACTATTTGCTAAAACATCATGATACGCATTGAACATAAAATAATTTTTAGCTCATCTATATCCTTAAATTAAAAAATGCAAGAATTGCATGTAATCACATTGTCTGGCATTGTGAAGTGATTAAACTACTTTTGCAGCTACATGACACATTGCGAGTTTGTCATCGAGGTGTTTCCCCATAAAACGATACAGGAAGCGAGGAGAGTGGTGGTCACATTGTCAATCGAGGGGACGGTGGTTCAATCCCACCTACCGCCGTTTCGAAACTTAGGCAATTTCATTCACCCCACATTTGTCTGTGTCTTACGGAAGAGACACTAAAAGCTGGTGGTCCCTTCTATCTGGTGTCTATGCCAGGGGAAGTAAAAGATCACACACAGAGGGTAAATGCGTAACCTGTAGTGGACTCACTAATTCTAGAGAAGGACAACTCCTGCATTAGCCCATGTTTGGAGAAAACCACCTAAGAACCTAAGGTACATTTCCATACCTTGTACCTGTGGGCTGGTTATGACAATGACTACCTCGGTACCAGGTCAACGGTGTTATCAGACTGACACAGTCTGTGCCGAGTAAGAAAGGATACTGTATTCATGCAGGATCATCTGCACTAGTTTTTCGTTGCAGTGTGTGAGAGGCAGAGTAGAGTTAAACGACAGTCCACCTCCTTTCTTTATCTGGAATACAGAACAAAATATACACAATTTCTTGCAAAATCGCTATGTGCTGTCCATCCGATACCAGTCTGGAGCAATTGTATAAGTCAAGAACACTGCAAATGGCAACCAAAATCTTATCTGACCCCACCCACTTCTTACACGACCATTACGACCTTCTCCCCTCTGGAAGGAGGTACAGAATGCCAACAGTAAAAACCCAACGAGTCCTTAAATCCTTCATTCCGTCCTCTATCAAGTATCTGAATAAGCCATACTAAAATTACTCGTTGACCTATTACATCTCTACCGCTGCCAATGCAATGTTGTTTTATCATCTTAATTAATTTATCTTATTATAATATTGTCATATTGTTTTAGCATATTTTTTTATTCCAATATGTATTATATATATTGTTTAGCTACCGTTTACATATTTACATGCTTGATTTTACTGTATACATGCATTACTATGTGACATAAATATTGCATTTTTATGCAACCTCCAAAGTGCAAAATGTATTTCCACTCTATGATAGAACAATAAAGTTATTATTATGGTAAACAAAACATTAGTGTGCATTGCCACAGTATTCTCATCACAGTCCCATATATGCCACTATTTAGCAAATAATTGGTTGTCCTGAGCCGTTATTTCACTGACAGTGATATTGGTTCTATGTTACACTGCTGCATACTTGTGCCATGGTATAATATAATGTATAAATATAATGTATAATATATAATATAATAACATAAATATAATGTGCAAAACAATGCATGGAACGACAGAGAATTGGCGGAACTTTTCCGACATAAAAGTTGATCACTGAGAGCAAGACATAAATACACTACAGCAATGACCAGAATGTCACCAAAAACACATGAATAATTCCTAAATGTTACCCATTGGTATCAGTACAAGTTACAAAACATCTTTACACAGATAATCCATCGTAAGTTTTATAAGTACAAGAAACTTGCACCGCCTTGCTCATATGACACAAGCTGTTGCAAGTTAAAATAAGATAACTTGTTTTTATAAGGGTATTCATAACTGTAAAAGTACAAATATAAGTACAAATATGAGCAGCTTTTGCCATCACTAACCGTCTGTTTCTTATGAAGAGATTTTTTATGAAGACACCAAAACTAGATGTCCACCAATGCTATAATTTGTTTAAGTAATTAACTTACCTTGAAGTAGATATTTGGTCGCCGTTTGTTCAGCCGTATTCCCACGGCTTCTAGCTCCATTTCCAACAGTTCCCTGTGACACACGCAGATGTACTTAGGACACAGACCACAATTGAAACAGTTCCCTGTGACACAAGCAGATGTACTTAGGACACAGACCACAATTGAAACAGTTCCCTGTGACACAAGCAGATGTACTTAGGACACAGACCACAATTGAAACAGTTCCCTGTGACACAAGCAGATGTACTTAGGACACAGACCACAACTGAACCAGGAGACTCTCAGTAATCACCAAATGAAATGATCTAGTTGTTAATACCTATCTACAAACAAAAACAGACAATAAACACAATGTCTATTATAACACCGGGCAGGAGACAACTGTTAATAATTGCGAGAGCATTCAAACTATGTATGAACATTTATCATAAAGCGATATGTGTGAAATTGTGAAGATTGAATTTGTGTCCCCATAGCTCTGAGTCTTTCCACGAGAAAACACTGTCTTCTTCCCTGGGAGCACCCTGTGTAAGGGCTGTGCTCCTCCCTAGGGGTCAGCCTTACCTTTGTTTGTCTCCTTTCAGTGCGTCCAGCATCATGATGACCACATCAGCAGTCCGTGCCACAGCTATCACCTGACGACCTCGACCCTTGCCTGCAATGTCACAGAGGTCACATGATATGGGCAGTCACCAAGTGATGTGAACATGGACAGTCACCAAGTAATGTGAACATGGACAGTCAGTAAGTCACCAGTAATATGGATGTGAAACAAACAACTGAAGTGAAACATATGGCTAGTTTTTTAATGTTTTGCATCTAAGGGAGACAATTCAATCTAAACATTTGCAGTTAAGGTCAAAATGTCAGGTCAAAATGTTTGCATGCAACTCCATAGTAGAAAGTGATGGAGAATTATTGTCACCCATGTGCATTTTCGGGTCTACTTTACGGCTATACACCTGAAAGTACCCAGCTCCGAGACACCAAACACATCTACAATCTATCACTTGTCAATGTAAAAGTCAATGTTTCTAAAATACTGAGTAAATCACTCACCTGATGCAGCCCCCTCAATGATTCCAGGTAAATCCAGCAGCTGAATGTTGGCGCCATTGTACTGAAACAAACACGCAGGAGTTAACACTCTCCAACAAACCAGTGCTCTTCCAATACACAGACTATAAATATGTTGTTTACCTTAAAGACACCTGTGATGTTAGAGATGGACATATTGTTTACCTGTATGGTAACTGCGATGTTAGTGTTGGACGTATATTGTTTTTGACAACACCTGGTACGATACAGTTGTATATATTGTTTTTGATGACACCTGGTATGTTAACGGTACAGTAGTCCTTCTCTTCAGCGGACACTCCTGTATCCAAGCAAAAGTGTCCCTACATTGCAGGTGTCCCTTCATCGGAGGGACAGAATTTTTGAGTCGCTGTTTTTGGCTCTAGACTCTAACTGTGCGCACCATTTATGACAGAGATGCTTTTAACCATAAATGTGAATAATATTACAAAAAAAGGAAAAAGACATTAACAATTTGTTTTTATTTACCAGTCTTAATACCATAAATAAAAAAATCCATGTTAATCTCATATAAAATGTATGTTCCAGTTTGTTGTTTAAAAAAGTTATAGATCAATAAATAATTTTCAGTAATTTACTTGTGTTCTAGGTATAACATTAGCATAGTCATTTTGTTCAACTTCTGATATGTATCATACGTTGCACAGAATACCTTGCATGAAAAGCAGCAGCATCTATATGATATTTTATTACACAACGAACATGATCTCTACATGTAAAACTTGAACATGGCATTTATTTTTGTGAGCCAAACAAAGCCATGGTGACAGGGGCATGATGGGAGATATTTAAATCAGCGTGCTGTTGATAATAACAAGAATACGTTTTTTTTTTCATTTACATGTTTAATGTACTCAAATAATAATGCTTAGCCAAAAAGTACATACATTTAAAAACATGCAGATGTAGTGTAGATGCATGGATGGACATTATTTGTATAGATGTGAATGGATTGCACTTCGTTCTACAAGATTGGAACGTATGCGATGGGCGATAATAGGGTATCGAAGCTGTTCGCGGGAGCTCCAATAAAGCTTAGAAACAATTTCAACGACAGACAAGGGGTATGCATTGCACCTGGGTATTTATTAGACTGCTTTCAATGCTTAGTCATCTAAGTAAGAAGTGATTTAAATAAGTCCAGTTCAGGGCATTGTTCAGTTTGTTGTCCGCGCCCTCTGGTGTTTGCAGACTTGATTGCAATTAGTTAACAGGCATTCCCATTGTCCGATGATATAGAAAAACACGCAAGACAATAGCCAGCCAGAAATAAAACCAGTTATCCACTCCCAGTTATGTAGATTAGATAGAATTTGTTTGTGTTTGGTTCATTGAAAACGGGGAGATTTGCTGCTCTGTCCGCCGCCATTTTGAAAATAAAATTATTTCGACCGATTTTTCTTAAGTTAATGCTTGATGTCCGCCTTAGCAGGGAATGAAAACCAAAATATCTTGTCCGCTGTCCGCGTCCACCAGGTGTCCGCTCATCAGAGGTACATTAACATGGTAGAACAGTCCGTACATCGAGATAGTGTCCCGACATTGCAGGTGTCCGCTCATCAGAAGGTGCATTGAACGGAGGTACTACTGTATACATGTTATTTACCTGGACAACATCTGGGATTTTAGAGTGTTATATGCTGTTTGCCTGGACATGCAGGATGTTGTTTACCTGGATTTAACGCCCTGCAAGGGCCCAGTCTAATACATGGAAGAAGAAGATACCCGGGACGTTGTTTACATGTTGTTTACCTGGATGACGCCGGGTATACAGGTGAGTGTGGTGAACTCGTACGATGCGCACTCACTGTGTGTCTCAGTCAACACATTCAGGAGAGTCGACTACAACACAAGACCACAACACTGTCACCAGACACAGCTACAACATTCTCTTTATATTATATATACACTACATATTGAAATACATAACATAGCACATATAATTATATAATTTATATATATATATATATACATATATATACATATATATATATATATATATATATATCGCATACACAATCTAATCAGAATTTGAAACACGTCTAGCTTTCGTCTGGAATTTACATTAACACATATTACTATACATTTCCAAGACAAACAATACTGTAGATGATTAGTAAAAACTGCATTTCATATAGAAGTATGTCTACCTACACGTATACAGTAACATGGTATTTTTTCAACAAACTGTCATCAGCATGCGAATACAAATTTAATTTGGTGCATGATGTTATGAGACTCACCTTGCCTACTGAGGGGAAGCCAATTAGTGCTACTCGCGCATCCCCTGATTTCATCACATCAAAGCCTTCTCCCTGCGCAGGAAACAACACTAGTGAACAGTGTACACCCAGTCTCATGTCACTCACATTGCACAATGTACACAGGAAACAACATTTGTGTACACCCAGTCTCATGTCATTCACACAGCACAATGTACACAGGAAACAACATTTGTGTACACCCAGTCTCATGTCATTCACACAGCACAATGTACACAGGAAACAACATTTCTGTACACCCAGTCTCATGTCATTCACACAGCACAATGTACACACGAAACAACATTTGTGTACACCCAGTCACATGTCACTCACATTGCACAATTGTACACAGGAAACAACATTTGTGTACACCCTGTATCATGTTACTCACATTGCACAATATACACATGAATCAACTTTTGTGTACATTTATTAGGAGCTTTCAAATGTGTTCATAGCTTGTGCACAAAGTTTCAAAGATTACTGTAAAAGGTCAAGCTAAATATGCTGAATAGCAATAAATTAATTATTTAAGTATATTCTTCTACATGATAACATAGTCTTGAAGTATGAAAACTGAACGACGTATAATGGTCAAAATAAATATTTATGTTGTAGTTCGTTAAAACAGGTAAGAGTACACACGTTTTGCATACATCATAGCTGTGCACATGAAATTCTAGGCCCCAAGTTGCTGGTTTTGTGTTATGCTTGGTAGACCACTAGAGGGTGCTATGGTTCTGGGACAGAGGACTATTAACTCACAAAAAAAGTCTCATATCAGTCAAAACGTAGACAAGTATGGTTGAGCTATAGACTGTTTCACAAATCTTACCTTTGCACCAGCCTTGCCCGTTGGTTCAAGTAACTGGGCCCTGTACTTGGCCAACTTCGCCTTCAGCAGACCCAGATGGTACTCAGTGGCTGAGGACAAGACATGCTCATGTAAATACACTCATACTGTGATACACAAGTTATTACAGTGGAGCCTGCCTGAACACACAAAGCGGAAACCTCTCCCAGCGTATGACAGACATCTGCATTGTCCACTACCTCCCCTCAAGAGTAACCTGACTATAATGGACATTATTGTGTAGTTGCAACAAATCCACCAACAATTGTTTATTGGGACAGGTTTCATACAGATATAATATGACAGTGGCCACTGGGAAGAGAACATTGACAGGGCCACTGCTGGTATTTCACTGGGCCAAATATTTTTAAAGCAGCATGTGTTATGTCTCATTTCTAGCTTCACATGACCATAAGGGGGTCTACTTATTATGATTAATCATATTACCATTAATAAGCATTTATTTTTATGCAAAACCGGTGGCAGTCCAGCAGACTTTCTAGTATGTTCATATTTTGGAATCCCAAGAAAAAATATGACTTCAAACAATCTCCAACCAATATTGTGACATATTTTAAGTGACAATTCCTGATTCTCTATGTAACTTGTAATCTAAAATGGCTGCACAAGTATTTTACAATTAATATATGTGACTATCATATATTATGATAGTTTGTTATAGACTGAAAATGATACACAGTGCCAGCATTGGCAGTGTTTTATACACACTGATGAAACACTGACACAGTAATAATTTTTTACAACTGGGGAGTCACATGGTCTCAAATCAACTGACGTTTTATAAAGGTATCCATAGTTACATACAGAGTCATGGACTCCCTTAAGTCATGCACTCCCTTACGAATTGAAGCCTGATTAATTATGAAATTAAGGACATATAAAATATGTTGTATAATGGACATAGTTCTTAAAACTTGATCACCAAAGGGGGGCATTCCAACATAGCATAGCCATAAGTTGTACACTGCATCCACCCTGTTGGAGCACGGCAACCAAGCAGTTGGGGCATTGCGACTAAAATGGTTGGTGCATTGCGATTAGTGCAGTCAGGCAGAGGTGAACTCCGACCACATCCCCAGCCAGAGCTAGTGGAAAGCACTTTGAAATTTGATGAGATGCCATTTTGAGAACTGACAGCGCCCTCCGACCCACCTCCAATGAGACCAACTGCATTTTACCTCACTCAGATCTCGCTAAATTTCTGACAACTTACAATCTATTGCCATTGTTCAACAAAAAAGCTACAGCACGAACAATCTTATGTCACAATCTGAGTACCTGGGGTAAAGTTTTGTACAAATGTTTGTTCTAAGACATGTTATGTCACTGTAGTGATATAAAATATTCACATATTTAACTGTTATCAACATTTCTAACAATTTAAGTGATATGATATTCCATTAATAATCGCCCCGTAAGTAGGCGACCATCACTGTCATTGGTTTTTAGAGTTGTCCTTCTCTAGAATTACTCCACTACATGTAGTAGTAGAATTAGTCCACTACAGGTTACACATTTACCCCCTGTGTGGGATCTTTTACTTCCCCTGGCATAGACACCAGATAGAAACGACCACCAGCATTTAGTCTCTTCCAAAAGACACAGGCAATGTGAGGTGAACAAAAGTAACTGCTTAAGTTTCTAAACGGCGGCAGGTGGGATTGAACCATCGTCCCTTCGATTGATAATGCACGACCACCGCTCCCAACATGTGGGGTCTCACATATAAGTATGATTATGATGTAAGCAAACTGCAATGTCGTAAGTTATCAGCCTATCCATGGCAGAACTTTTAACTCCTAGTGATGTTCCTTTTTTCGGTGATCGTAAGGTATTTTATTAGTGTTAACATTTGTCTGACGGTTTCGTAATAATGAACACAACGTAAGCAAAACAAACTTGTTCCATTCATGTGAGGGCGCTGTCAGTACACAACATGGTGGAGGTCAAAAGTGAATTAGCTCTACGATTTACTAGCTCTGCTCCAGCTGGTGGTGCTAGATCAATGGATAGCTGAGCGATAATGGGAACTTTTTGCAAACATCTATTAAACCTTTGTTCTTCTGAGTCCTTGCGATTTCTTTCTCGATCTCTCCTATTTTCTCAAGGATTCCCATCTTTGTTTACTTTATTCAACTTATGACATGAACAATTATTTTCCTGCAGATGCGTCAAAAAGTGTCACAAAACCCCAGCGCCACACGTTTGTGTAGTTCCATCCCTCTCCACTAGGTGAATTTGTAGTTTCACCCTTTCCACTAGGTGAATGTGTAGTTCCATCCCTCTCCACTAGGTGAATCTGTAGTTCCATCCCTCTCCACTAGGTGAATGCAACCTTTCTATATCACCGAAAGGTGGCGTGGCGATTCGCCACTTCCGTAAACATAAAGTCTTGTGGGATAGGAAAGATGGCAGCCCTCACGGGGAAACTTTTCTCTCAGGTAGTGAATGTTGTTTATGTTTTTAAATGATTGCAACATTGTCTTGTTCAAGCACTTTGCACACTAATAGCGCTCATTTTTACGTTTTATTTCATCAAATTAGTATCCTGATATAAACAGAATGTAGACAACTTTTGCTAACTTCTGTGATCATAATATCCAGAGCGTGCAAGGTCATGCCGTAACGATGGCGAAAACCCGGCGAAAGCATGTAGCTGTCACGACTAACTCTCGGATATGTTATATAAATTACGAACTTGATTGTGTTTGCAATTTTATGGCATGTTATGAATATATAATATTGTTCTAGTTACACTCGTCTTTTAAAAAAATTGGCTTTATCTGACGTCGGTGTGATGATCATGACTGACGTAGAAGCGGAGTGGATTTGGTTCGTGACAGGCGCGTCAAGAATCTAGTAAGCACGCACTACGTCTACAAAGCGTATATTGACATCATTTAAACAGTTTCGGCGGGTCGTGGACGTGTTTCTCAAGAGCAGTCATTTATCAAACACATTAATTTCACATTGAGTAATTTATTTTCGAAAATGGTAAGTTGAGTGTGTCTGGGTCTATAGTAAGTGTTACTTGTTATTGTAAACTGATGAGGTGATGCTTTTGTCAACACAGTGTCTGAGAAATTGTGTTACTGGGTATACACATTGCTAATTAACTTAGACATTAATTTATTGATTCAATGTCATTGTCTAGTTTGTAACTACTTGTATTCAGTATTCTGGAATTATATGAATATACAATAACACAGAATATATAGAATCAGATTACACGTTAAATGTTTTTACTTGAATCCAGTCTTTACTCGAAATGCTTGCTTAAGGTGTGGAGACTATGGAGTACATGAGAACTTATTTCTTAAATAGACTTGATGGCTTAAATTTAGGAATATGTATACTTATGATCTCACTAGTACAACAACTATGGAAAATACTAAACATTGGACTGTCTTTTTCAAGTCATTTAAGAGTTCCTTTAAATCTACTAGAACCATTGTAAGACCAAACCCTGAGGGTACACAGGTAAGTTTGAGTGATTTGACACATTAGTTTATATCATGACTCGTCAAGTTTTAAATGCAGCCACATCCACTTGTAACATTATATATAGTCTTCTCAGTAATACAGTCAGAGCACAGTTAAGATTATTTTGGTTCTGTAGTGACGGTGACCTTACTGGTGAGGTTCCACACTATTGATTTACCTAAACTCAATATTCTGGTGAATTTATTTTATGTCACACCAAAGCGTATTAAACTAAAATGGTCACCATATGAAATTGTAAAGTCAACAAAGTACAAGCAGTATTATCAGATAATTTCTAAAATATGTTGTACTGTATAACTCTGTTAAGTGTGATCAAGAATGTGGAAACTGGTCAATTCAGAACATATATTTGTGGGTATGGAATAAAAGTCAAGTCTGCTGTATATCGGCAGCTTACAAGTTGAGTGTTTTGTTTTTAGTTTGAAAACATAGTTTCAAGGTTATTAAATAGTAAGCAGTATGTCTTCAACATGGGTAATTTAATGTCAATATCCAATGTTTATTTTAGTATTAAAGAAGTGAACCATAATATTATTAAGCCTCTTGAGAGGTTTACCATACAACATATTTTTGTAAAGGGCAAACTAGAAATGAACATTAAAATGAATTGGTTGGTTGTGTGTGACAGTCATTTCATAGCTACCCTTCTGTGTTTATTAAAAGTTTGCTGTTCTACATCTTTGCAGGAGTTTTCGAGGCTTCACCACCACTTGCTGAGGTCAGCCCTGTCTAAACCATGGATGCGAAGTAGTATTCTCTCATCCATCCGAAGCTTTTCTTCACGCCCGTCGACAGCGTTCTCCTGTGGCTGTGGCAATGCATCCATGCAGTTCTCTAGACGAGGGCTTACAACAAAACAACATCAGCTGCTGAACATTGTCCAGAAGCAGTACAATGGTCTCACGGTGGATGGACGACGGTCACTGGCAACGCTCGCTAAGACACTTGTCAGCCAACCTACTCTAGCCCGAATGAGCAACAGAGGTTTACTTCATCAACTCACCAGGGGAATGGCCGTCAAGATCAAGTTGTCCCCTAAAGCAGCTAAAGAAGAGAAGTACTTGAATAGTGTACTCTACTATGCCTTTGCGATTGTCATCTTCATGGTTGGAATGTCATACGCTGGCGTGCCACTATACCGAATGTTCTGTGCTGTAAGTTCTGAATCTCACACACTGCAAACTTGTAAAATACTAGGGCATGGGATGGGTATTAGCAGTACTTAGTTTATAATATGAGTAGTTTATAATTGTTATGTAAAGCACAGTAATTGTTACATTATTATGTATGAGTTTGCATGTTATTTTTATATACTGAATATAGTGTTAGTGAGTTCTTGTAAAAATAGAGTACATACTACAATTTATCTGGCAGCTCATTGTTCCAGTAATTTCCTTCAACTGTCATTGTAACGACTGAATTTTCTTGTTCTAATCTCGGTTAGCTAAGTTAACCTGGCATATATGTAAATAATACTGACATGCACTGTCTGTGGTGTTACATGTTAACCCTACTCTTCCCTCTGTGGTGTTACATGTTAACCCTACTCTTCCCTCTGTGGTGTTACATGTTAACCCTACTCTTCCCTCTGTGGTGTTACATGTTAACCCTACTCTTCCCTCTGTGGTGTTACATGTTAACCCTACTCTCCCCGCTCCTCCAGGCGTCTGGCAGCGGCTCACAAACAGCCGGTGAAGATGCATTGGTGGATCACAGCGATGTCCTTGAGAAAATAGAGAAAGTGGAGAATCGCGTGATCACAGTGCGATTCAACTCCGACACAGCATCCAGCATGCAGTGGAACTTCCGACCTCAACAGACACAAGTGAAGGTCAGCCAATGTGACAATCTCTCGTGAATAGTCCACAGTCATGTGTTGTGTTTCTGTATCGTGTTGATTTCTCTGGGACAAGTTAGCTGGTATATCTGTATTATCTGTCTGTGTTTGCCAAGTCTTTGTTACACTCACAAGGTTGGTTGCAATCACTGCTGATTGTTGTTATGAAGACTGGTGACAAGAGACAGAAAGTGTGTAAGTCTAGCACTAGGGGGCAGCACATAGAGAGCACTCATCCACAGACTTGTGTTCTGAGGTAGACTAAAGGTCTACAGACAATGAGCCAGGGTTGGCATTGATTTAATCAAATTGATTAAATCATTTATTAAATCAACACAAAAAATCAAGATTTTGATTTTTTCAGATTATCTTAAATTTATACTTATGTTGCGTGCTACTGCCAGTTGAGTTAACTGTATGTATTTTGAAATACAATTTAAATTTGTACATAACAACGTTGCTTTAATTGTTTAGAAATGCTAATATTGAAATGTTCAGCCTATTGGGTATATTATGATATTCCACCTTTATCTATTTTTCGAATTACATATTATTTCTTATGATTGTCTAAGTGTTGAAAAAATCAAATAAATCGATTTAATCGAAAAAATCTTTTTTTCCAACCCTTTTTTTTTCCAACCCTGCAATGAGCTGAAGACATTGCTTTCACAGTGTCATCATTTGCAGTAAACAGTGTTTTCTCTCGCCCCTGTAGGTGGCTCCAGGTGAGACCGCCCTCGCCTTCTACAAAGCCATGAACCCAACCGATGACCCAATCACGGGAATCTCCACATACAACGTCATCCCATACGAGGCTGGGCCCTACTTCAACAAAATCCAGGTGAGTTTGTGTAATTTGTCTTGAGATATGGCATAAAAATAGTGCTTAATATGTGAAAATCTGCGGAATTTCTTTACCCAAAGAACCTGGGAACTGTTTTACTATTTTAAGGAAAATCCATCCTAAAAGGAATCTGAGAGGAAGTTGAAGGAGTATTTACAAAACACATTTCATTATTAAAGTGCTCATTAAATTAATCTTGGGCCACGGAGCAGTATTTCTATCATGGTAATCGATGATCTTGTCCATTGGCAAAAGTTGGCAAAATAGATTGAATAGTTGTAATTTTTTTACTCCGATCATTTATCAACAACATAATGACATTTTGTTTGCTGTGCAAAGAATTAAAACGCAACCGTACAGAAGGTGCACCATATTACCAAGAAAACTATTTCTGCATCACTCACATTATAAACTTTCAACAAATTCATCATTGTTAAACATTTTCTGTTTAAAGTGGGTGTATGAGTGAAATGAAACATTTCAGACTGGCAGCAAATTGACAATATTTTGTTCTTTATTTTCAGTGCTTCTGTTTTGAGGAGCAGAGACTGAACCCACACGAGGAGGTAGGGACTAGGGACTAGGAACTGGTGTCTCATGTCAACAACATCAATTTTCTGATTGACTCACATACCTTCCATAAACTTTATATTACATAGTTAGCAATCACATTTATGTCTCTTGTGGTAAGGTTTGGTTATATTGGTATACATTAGATTCACTAGGTGGCAGCACTCTTGTGTGTCTGCCACACCCCAGTGGGTGTGCGAACTGGATGACTGTTGTATACACATGTTGATGGGAAATTAAGAGAGACTTTGTTGTACTCGTCATAGACTATAAACTTTAAATCGGTGTGCTGCATTTAGTTTTAGTTTTTATGAATAGTGTTAAGAAAATGTTGATGTTGAAACAACAACAGTACTTTGTAATATTGTTGACACATAATTGACATATCACATAGTTGTGTTGGTTGTAGGTTGACATGCCAGTGTTCACGTAGTTGTGTGTTGGTTGTAGGTTGACATGCCGGTGTTCACGTAGTTCTGTGTTGGTTGTAGGTTGACATGCCAGTGGTCACATAGTTCTGTATTGGTTGTAGGTTGACATGCCGGTGTTCACATAGTTCTGTATTGGTTGTAGGTTGACATGCCGGTGTTCACATAGTTCTGTATTGGTTGTAGGTTGACATGCCAGTGGTCACATAGTTCTGTATTGGTTGTAGGTTGATATGCCAATGTTCACATAGTTATGTGTTGGTTGTAGGTTGACATGCCAGTGTTCACATAGTTCTGTATTGGTTGTAGGTTGACATGCCAGTGTTCACATAGTTCTGTGTTGGCTGTAGGTTAGCATTCCAGTATTCACATAGTTGTGTGTGTTGGTTGTAGGTTAACATGCCAGTGTCCACGTAGTTATGTGTTGGTTGTAGGTTGACATGCCAGTGTTCACATAGTTCTGTGTTGGTTGTAGGTTGACATGTCGGTGTTCACATAGTTCTGTGTTGGTTGTAGGTTGACATGCCGGTGTTCTTCTACATCGATGCAGAATACGCAGAAGATCCCAAGTTGGAGCAAGTTGATGAGATCATGCTGTCGTACACCTTCTTTGAGTCGAAGGAGGGAATGGAGGTGCCACTGCCCAACTACATGCAGATGGAGAAGTAACATCACAGTGCAGACGCCGAGGAGCCAAAACTGAGAGCCACAGACAGCGCCAGGAACACTCTTGGACATGAATGATGACCGATAGGGTAGTAATAACCTGGACTTTTAATATCCAGAGAAATATAGGTTTCACACACTCCCTGTGATGTGGTGTATATATTAAATGCAAGTAGATTTTTATGACATTTGCCCCCTATTTGTGGAGTGGACGGCAATGACGGGTGCTTAGCCAATTATTGTGAGTGCAGGACACGCTGTCATGTCGTTGACGCTGTCGCTGCACAAGATTACTTGCAACCGGATGTACTAATAAAATGTGTTTTACACCTGAAGTTTTGTTTCATATGTCATAGATATAAGATTCAACTCCATGGCACTTGGTCCCAGAGTCAACTTATGGGGTCATGACACAGTTAGACTTCCTGTTTGGTTACCGTTGCAACAGTCCCATAAAAAAAATGATTTTGATTTTTTTCAACATTCACGTGCTGTGACATAAGTGCATTTGAGCAGTCAGATTTCCAGGTGTGATTGTGGAAGCTGTTGACAGTGAAGTGGAGCAATTTTAGCTGATTTGACAAAGCGGATGGGTACTTGGCCGTGATTTGGCTTGTTGACACCTCTGTTGTATTACTGCCTGCATTCATGTGTAAATATTGACGGGTGTCACACATAGCGGCACTTTACGAGATAACGAAATATTGGAACTTGACTAAACTCGACCAGCTTGTCACTGAGATGATGATAACAACAGCCAATAAGTTTTAGAATTTTCCTGCGTCTGGTTTTCTTATAATCCTACAAAACGCTAACATGGTGGCCAATGGGAAAGTTAACTGTGTCATGAGCCCTTATGTTGTTCATTGATTCCACCTGGGTTTATGATAAATTTCACACAGACCAAGCATTGCTGCCAGCAGGAGGACCCCTGTCATTCTATTCCATTCCATGCAACGTGCATGACTACAAAATAGCTCAGCATTTATATTGGGTTTATCTTCATCTAGGCAAGTACGAATTTTGGAAATCGTGACTATTGATGCAAAACATTTAAGTTATAATTATACACTGTACCAGGTTTGTAAATAAATGTGTACCATTTCATGCGAATGCGTCACTTTATGCGAATACCTATTTCTATGATCACATACGAAGGCAAATTCAATGGTTATGTCCAAATACTTCAAATGCAAATTTAACTGTGTTTTAAGATGTAGGCATTTATAATAAAATTGTGTGCATTGTTTAGCATTCAGTTTAAAAAAGCTTAATGTTATATTTAGATACAGTATAATAACATATAAAAATTACAAACACAATATTTAGTATCAAAACCTGTTTACAATTATGCCTAATTAATTAACTAAATCTCAACTTTAAAAGTTATATTTTATTGACTCTCTCGTTAACACTAGAATCAACGAGCAATAACATTCTTGACAATGCTTAATAAAATATTGTGTACCCCTGGTAAGTCCTAGAGCAATAAAGTACGATGGCATGCATTGTTAAACGCTAATACAGACACTAGCATATATTAATCAAAACAATGAAACGTTTTAGAAACTTCTAAACACCCTTTTTGGGTCGTATATTCAGACTACTGTACCAATTGTCACATTGTATTCGGAAGGAGGATTCAGATTATTACAAAAAAGAAATCTGATGATGACAATATATATCCACACAACGCAATATCTTACACATAAAAGCACTCTTTGTCTCTCCTTCCCTCCCTCCACCCCCTCACTGCATCATCAGAATAATGTTTGTTAGTGCTAAAATCACCCAGCTATCTAATCCCGCATATACAGTACCATTATGATTAATATTTAAACCGTTCCTTGTGCATATTAGCAAATAGATGAAAGAAATGTATAAATGAGTGGCGCTGCAATCCTTTTTCGTTCTGAAGTACAACGTGTCAGAATGAACAAGTTTGTGAGTTGTCTGTCTCTTTGTCTGTCTCCCTTCAGATATAGCTCTCCCCATCCCTTCCTTTAAAAATACTCCCTCCCTCCCTGCCTGGCCGCCCCTCTCCCTCAATTTCTTTATCCTCTACTATTTACCTTCTCACTGTCCCTCTACATCCCTCTTCCACCATACTTTCATCCACCAATCCTTTTCAACCCTCCCGTCATTCTAATTAAGCCGCAGTTCGGTACGGTCACGGGTGTGATGGTATGCCAATGTAAATGCATAGAACGACATATGCAGTCCATGAGATCAGTCTTGGAAGATGACGAGACTCGAGGTCGATCAGTGTTATCCCTCTCTCTGCTTGTAATTGTAATAAAGTGATTTGTTCAGTACTTCTGGTGTCGAATCAGATATGTATGAATGCGAGATGAGTCGGACAATCCGACTACACAGATGTCAGGCCAAGACGACACGGTTCATGGTGGCAGCTACGGTTGAATCCGGCGCTTTCGACATTCGTAAATAGGTCAACACGCACGCGGCACCGCCGACGCTGGCCAGGTTCGATTTGTTGTTCTCACTGTGTAAGTGATAGCCATTGCCATTAATAGGCAGCTATGGGTGATCTGTCAGGTATAGAGCCGCCCCGCATGAACTGGTTAGCCACTGATTTACCCACGGAGTTTCGTTCATTCCGTCAATATTGCGAACTGATTTTCAGTGGGCCCTTTGCTGAAAAAGGGCAGAGTGAACGAGTGACCTACATCCTGCTATGGGTAGGACAGGAGGGTCGGCGAATGTACAATACGTGGGACCTCAGTGAAACTGAGAAGAAAGACGTTGAGGTCATTTGGGCTAAATTCCAGGCTCTGATAGAACCCAAGTCTAGTTACAGGCTGAGCCGTTTTCATCTGCAAAGATTCAGGCAGTTGAGCTCTGAGACAGTTGACGAATTTATGACACGCTGCAAGACGCAGGCGCGTAAATGCAAGTTCCGTGATACTACAGAAACCGAGGAGAGGTTGATCGAACAGTTAGTAGTGGGTGTCCGGCACGGGAAAGTGCAAGAAAAGCTACTTTGCCGTGATGAGACACTAACACTTGACGCGGCGATGGACGTTGCTAGAACGCATGAAGCAACACTGGCCAACATGCAGCAGTTCTCAGGAGACGCTAGCAGCATCAGTCACGTCAGCCGGTCGCGGAGAACACATGAGCCAAGCGGACGTCGAGAGGAGGCACCTACGTGCGCAAAATGTGGACGTCATCATGCGCCCACAGATCGATGTCCAGCAGAGGGCAGTAGGTGTAACGCATGTGGGAAACTCAATCACTGGCAGCGAGTATATCGGCAGGCTACAGGTTGGACGTCTGGCGCCGGAGGAAGACGACACTCTTCTGGGCGACCAAGATCCCGAGTTAGGTCAAGACGAAGGACCAACCGAGATGAGCGCCAACGAGGTGGTGTCCACTCCGTCAGTCAAGACGCCAGATTCGATCAGCTCAGCGACAACTTCGAGCCGCTTGCCTTTAATACCGTCAACATCAACGCCGTCGAGAGGGACGAAGTATATGCGACTCTCAGGATCACGCTGAAAGACAGGCCTGACACCCCGGCTACACTTCGTGTCAAGGTCGACACAGGTGCGCAGGGTAACGTAATGCCGCTGAGAACGTTCCAGCGCATGTACCCGTCAAACATCGACACAGAAGGAATACCTGTGCGAGGCAGCCTTGAGCATCGAGACACGATCCTAACTGCCTACAACGGACAATTGATCCGGCAGTACGGTACTACGCGACTGAAGTGTGTGCATGAGACAACCACACACGAAGCAGAGTTCTTTGTTGCTGACACACCAGGTCCAGTGATCTTGGGACTACCTTCCTGCCGCAAGCTCAACTTGGTGACCTTGAACTGTGCAGTCAGCGAACATCCACCGCCGTTGAACTCGAAGGAAGATCTCCAGCGGCTGTATCCAGATTGTTTTAAGGGCATCGGCAAGTTCCGCGAAACGTTCCACATCACACTAGACCCTGCTGTGACCCCAGTCGTACATGCGCCCAGACGATGTCCGATCCACATCAAAGACGACGTGAGGAATGAGATCAACCAGATGGTAGAACTCGGAGTGATCGAGAAGGTCGAGGAGCCTACAGATTGGGTATCTAGCATCGTATACAGCAGGAAGTCGAACGGAAAGTTGCGCATCTGCTTGGATCCCAAAGACTTGAACACAGCTATCAAGCGTCCGCACTACCCAACACCGACCTTGGAGGAAATTACCCACAAGCTTGCTGGGTCAATGATCTTCTCCAAGCTAGACGCACGTCACGGATACTGGTCCGTGCAGTTAGACGACGAGTCTAAGCGTCTGACAACGTTCAACAGTCCCTTCGGCCGGTACTGTTTCAGAAGACTACCGTTTGGCCTGAACCTCAGCCAAAGACGTGTTCCAGGAGAGGATGGACTGCATCCTTGAGAAGTGCCCAGGAACGATAAGTATTGCTGACGACGTGGGTGTGTTCGGGAAGACAGAAGCCGAACACGTCAAACATCTGCACAACTTGATGAGAGTAGCACTGCAGCATGGGCTGGTGTTCAACATTGATAAATGCGACATCAAACAGGCGAACATGAAGTTCTTCGGGTTGGAATTCAGCGCAGACGGCGTACGTCCAGACCCAGGCAAAGCCGCGGACATCCAGCGAATGAAAGCACCGCAAAACGTCGCACAGCTTCAGGAATTTCTGGGCATAGCCACGTACATGTCGCCATTCATTCCAAATTTGTCGCAGAAAACCGCAACCCTGCGTGATCTAGTGAAGAAGGACGCCGAGTACATGTGGACGGACTCTCACAACGCAGCGTTTGAAGCGACGAAGTCTCTCATCTGTCGTGATGTGACCCTTGCGTACTTCGACCTACAGGCTGAGAGTGTCATCCAGGTCGACGCCTCCAGCCGAGGACTCGGCGCTGTTCTCATTCAACACGGGAAGCCCATCGCGTTTGCCAGCAAGTCCCTTAGTGATTGCGAACAGAGATACGCCAACATTGAAAGTGAGATGCTCGCAGTCGTCTTCGGCTGCGAGAGGTTCCACATGTATGTCTACGGAAAATCGTTCGTTATCGAGTCGGACCACAAACCTCTCGAGATGATCAACTTGAAGAACCTTGCAGCAGCACCGCAGAGATTACAGAGAATGTTCCTGCGAGTACAACCGTATGACTTTGTGTTACGCTACAAGCCAGGAAAGCAAATGATGCTGGCCGACGCCATGTCAAGACAACCGAGTAGCGAGTCGACGCAGATCGACCTTGACATACAAGTGTCATTCGTACAGTTTTCAACGCAGAAACTACAGTCGATCAGAGAGGCGACACAGGCCGACGATGAACTGTGTGCGCTGAGAGCCGTCATCGTGGATGGATGGCCAGATAGCCAACGCCACCTAGCTGCACCGTTGCGACCCTACTGGTCATGCCGTGTGAGAGACACTCAGACAGACACCTGGCAGCCTGCCAAGGTGATATCAACTGATGTACAGCCGCGGTCGTACAACGTCTTGACTCCGACAGGCAATGTCCTTAGGCGTAACCGTCGTTACCTCCGTGAGACGACTGAGCGACATACGTTCCAACAAGACAACGTGGACGATACAGACGACTTGACGCGAAGCGACGACATGCAAGTCGTACCACCTCCGTGTAACTCCGTGTTACCCCAGAAGAAGTCAGTCCGTTTCCAGCTTCCACAACCGGAACAATACACTAGCTCCGGAAGACGAGTGAAACGCCCACAACGATTGGACCTGTAATTGTGTTCTAGTTTACACGAACATTATGGCTAATAGTTAAAATAATGATTTGATTTCTCTTACATACGGACATTAGTAAGTTAGTTATTTTGTTTTTATGTTTTGAAGAAAGAGGGATGTGATGGTATGCCAATGTAAATGCATAGAACGACATATGCAGTCCATGAGATCAGTCTTGGAAGATGACGAGACTCGAGGTCGATCAGTGTTATTCCTCTCTCTGCTTGTAATTGTAATAAAGTGATTTGTTCAGTACTTCTGGTGTCGAATCAGATATGTATGAATGCGAGATGAGTCGGACAATCCGACTACACAGATGTCAGGCCAAGACGACACGTTTCAACGGGTACTTGCACATTTGACAAGAAGAGCGAAGCTACTTGTGCTATTCAAGGCAAACTTGTTTTGTCCGTGTGTAACACTTGTCATGTTTCATTGTCAGTTTAACACAGACAATGCAATGCTTCACTGCCGTGGACATTCTTCGACTGACGTGCGGCCTCCGACAATGGTATGCTCTTGGTCCCGCGCAAGAACGCACTGATTGACAACGCATAATTAGCAGCCTCTTTCGCGTTGAACATGACAGCTGCTACAAACAAATGACTTAAGCGTTCGATCGAAAGCATGGATTTGTCGAAATGCAGTTGTAATCGAAATGCAGTTCTCCTAGTTTTCAGTACAAGACCAACTTCACGTGTTTATGGATGGTTCTTGTGTGATCGGGTGCAGCGTATCTTAATATTCAGCAAACGATACACATGTGACGCTCTACGACTACGTGGTGGGTGTTGGTCCAAGGAGCTCGAGTGAGCCGCACATCACATGTTGCAGTTTGAATGTCATTAGACATTGGGATATACAACTAGACGCCAAAACGAGAGCGACGACTGCTAAAGGCAATTGCTTGAAGGCATATCTTGTTGATTCTTAACAAGATATGCTAACATTGTACATTGATATGATATTGTGTGGAATTGTTGATTTTAGTATGAATGTACATGTACAATCCAACTGCAAAGTTGCCACATAATAAATGTATCTAACTGGTGATGTATCTAACTATGTTGTAATGTTGTTGTGGTATTTATAACGGCAACTGTTGGTAGTACATTACATATATATTGCCGGTGACTCACATTGTCATATGGCACAGTGTCAACAGTCTATATTGCTAATTTGTTTTAGTCAAACCAGCACGCATTCGAAAGACACAAATATTATCATCGTTATGTATAAATGTTAGCGTGGTTCTACTGTGAATATAATTACGCACATAATGAATAGATGCCCTTGCTGATTTGCGTCGATATAAATCTTAGGCAAGCATTGCATTTATTTCTTAAATAAAATAACTAATGTTTAATTCACCTCTGTTTATTATCTTAAATTATGAATTATCGTATATCAGTATGAGTTATAGTGTTCACTGTAGGATGTACTGTATTATGTAGCTGCGTTTAAAATTCAGCTATAATACATTCAATGTATCAATAAATAACTGAACATTCAATGTTAACATACCTGTTCAGATGAGTCTGCTTATATTTACACACGTATGCGTTACCTAATATAACCTTTGGTTATAATAAATTAATAAATTAAATTAGTATTTTCTTAATAATTGAAAAACACAGTTAATACAAATACTACTACCCAGTCAGTATAATATCGTACATTACCACACTTGCATACCTGTACACAACACGTGACAACGTATCTGCAACAACAAAAAACTATTAAGCACACTATAACATATAAAGAAAATATCGAACATACCTTGAACTAGAATTTTTTTATTATTATATAAAACATAGGATTATGCATACATTTATAATTATTAGTCACACACAGACACTCAGACTCTCATGCACACAGATACACAATTACGCTAGCACACCTAACGAGAACTTATTGGGGGGGGGACGTACTTGAGATAATGTTGGATATTGTTAGAAGATGCACAATCTTCTGGTTTAATAATCATCACAAAAAACTCATGCTTGTAGGAAACGGCTATGCTCGTTTTGTAATTTTCCTGGCAAAAACCAAATATGAAGCGTTCAAAACCACATTTTGCAGTCTTTAACACAAACATGTGTTTGTGCATAGTTTTTCAGATCGCGTACTAATAATTATGTATTCCTGTGGGATCATGTATTAATTTTCTAACAACATAAAATACAGTTGCGACTTATTGCAGTTAGAATACTGTATCTTAACGCAAAAGCACTGTCAAACGTTTCTCTAAACCATTTTGTTTATTTGCACAGTTTATGGTAATGTCGGCACAGTGTTGTGTATGGCAGGTTCAACCCTCTCGGTGTTCCTTATGCAAACACTACATGTTGTGTGCACACACATTGATTCCATTTCAAAAGTTTAGCTGGTTTTTGTGATATTTTAGAAATGCATTGAATTATGGTAAAACTTGTGTGTGTGTTTATATATATATATATATATATATATATATATATATATATATATATATATATATATATATATATATATATATATATATATGCAGTGATATGAATTCATTCTTCATAAATGTTGTGCACCTTGGCTGCAAAACAAAGAGGGATTAATATCCAACTCACACAAGTAGGACGTAAGACCTACATGTGGGCTA
>OZ024858.1:5072230-5084730 GCA_964017155.1 Oasisia sp. SBJ-2009
ACACGCGCGCACGCGCACACGCGCACACGCGCACACGCGCACACGCGCACACGCGCACACGCGCACACGCACACGCGCACACGCACACACGCACGCACACACGCACGCACGCACGCACACACGCACACACGCACACACGCACGCACGCACACACGCCCACACGCCCACACGCACACACGCACGCGTGCGCGCAAGCGCAAGCGCACGTGCTCACTTTAGTAAGAAAGTTCGTACATCTCCACGGCTGATAGAGCATTGCGTGCCACACAGATCATAAATGTTCGTTGAGCCAAGAGTCATGTGTGCGTGCCATCAGTAATTCCTTGCACACGGTCACAGTAGTTAATTATGTAAGAAGCCTCGATCAACCGAGACTGCATCCTGTAGGCGTCTCTCTAGTCTCCAAGCGCAGTCGCAGCGGGCTAACACGGAACTTGAGAGAGCTCTAGATTCCACATCCACCGGTCTGCACGTGCCACCGATCTACGCTGAAACGGTGTCATGTGTCGACCAATGTAGACCGGTGATAACACAACTTAATTTGGTGAAACCCGACGAGGCGACTTTTTACGGCTTCCGATTAAAACCATGTGTTTGTCTCGTTGGCAGTTGTCTAGACCAAATCCTGTTAAGGTTTATTACGAATAAGCATTTGTGTTGTAGATCTATTCATTCCACCCGACTTGCTACTTCGGTTGTTAAAAATAACGGTGAATTTCGACCATCGACTCACGTTGCTCCAGGGGAAACAATGCATAGAATAAATGACACGATATAATTAGCTGCGAATGTAATTGTGTCGGTCAATGTGAAACTGTGGGGAAGGTTTCTGCTGTCGGCTCTTGTCTCAGGTGAACCAAGCACTAAGGCATGCGGGGACTGTTTTGTTCAACTTAAGTCTACTTCTGTTGGTAATTATTCCATCTAGATGTGTATGTTCCATAGACAGTAATGATCGCTTTGCATGTATCAGCCGAAGTTTATTGATACCATGTTATGTTGTTATTCAAATATGAATTACATCGAGCTGGAACCAGCAATCTATCCGGTGGTGTTAGCAGAAATGAGGTGTTCTTTTTGCTTTGCATTATTGTTACGTAGTGATTATATATCAAAACGTTCCCACTGTAACATACCTTTAACTGTTGTTGAACATTTTCTATTATAGTTAGACCAAATGTTACACTTTAACGATGTAGATGCCTACATTGATGACTTATTTCAAACGGCTGCCCGCATCCATATGTATCAATGCTACGACGGCAATAGGAAAGAACGAAGAAAGAAAGTGTGTTTTATAATGTGCCTGGGTATATCGTCAACTTGAGTCTCGCAAACCGGGCTGACTGCTTTAGCAGCGTGATCAGATGGACGATGAGATTGGAGATAAAAGCTCTTTGGTCTGAGGCAGGTGATCGCTGGTAATTAGACGACAGCGGACAAAGGTGAGCGGAGATAGCCGCGTCACGCGCGGCCGCACCAGGCGGTGTCTCAATGCAAGACGCATTGTAGATGTCTGGAGAGGTTCTAATGAACAACTGACTGTGCAGTGTGAACACACGCAACAGCTGCACTTTGCACCTGTCATAATGCTATAGAAATATTCTTTGAAAATTACATGCTTGAAATAGCGAACGGTATGGTAATAGTGCACAGGAATGACGCTTAAAGTATGTCGTTGCACATGTGTTTTATGTCGACAGGTCGAAAGTAAACTAGGTTGGTTGGTTGCAACGTGTTACCTATTCAACGTGACTGGCGAGTCGAAAAAACAGAGAATTGATTGACATAAGCATTTTAATGAAACGTATGACATCGGGATTGAACCAATGCATTGATAAACTGTACAAAACATAGACATAACATATTCTAAACAGGATCACGGTTCCTTCATCACAGTAATATCACGACTACCATGTCCTGTGTGGCACTACTTTAGACTCCGTGCCTATTGCATTATGCAATCTGTACACTACTGGGGCAGTGTTGAAGTGGACGCCATTCAACCGTGACGGGTCCACCGATATCTCGTCATCGCGATCTGCCGGTGCACTGTGTCAGGCCACTAGGTCGATGATATACCGAGTGACATTCTCAATGACAGACGTTTATGTACAAGGTGGCATTGCCCGGCTACAATGCCTTTAGGCAGTTCAATACCATTAGGCAGTTGGTCGACGTGCCTCGATTGTCAGCACTGTTAGTAGTCGTATTACCACCGCGACGTCGTCGTTTCCTCAAGCGTCCGGAGGAAGCCGGTTCCGTATACTGACTGTCCACTGGCGTTCGCTCATAAATCTCCCGCGGCTCGAGCAAGAAACCAGTCGTTGCATGCTCAAGCCAAACCTCCGCATAATAAGGACGCGAATTTCGAAGAAAAGTTTCAACCGCAAGCGAAGTTGCTAGTTACATAGGTCGCAATGAACGTGTGGTGTGGGGCAGGTTAGAACTCCCAGTACGCGTGTTTGCTCAGCTCGGTCGACTTGGCACTGACGATGCCGTTCTGTTCCCCGGTGATGTAGTTGCCGTTTGGCGCCTTAATGCAGAAGAAGCCTTGTTTCCTCAGCTCCAGGATGAGAGGCTGCGGTGACGAACTGCTGCAAGTGATGCTTCCGTCGCCGTCAACGCCCCAGTACTTGCCGTTGGAACCTGGTCGACACAGACACGCGTGTTAGACATGTGTCATTGTTGTTTAAACAACACTGGGCATCTTATTCACGCAAAAGTGTAGACTCTTTCATTCATATAACACGGTTTATCAATTAAAAGGTGGAATTTATATAAATATATCTTAATGCAATTGGCCTCATTATTTTAAGATTACCGGCTCCCAGAGACTGTCATTAGTGTAAACCACGTTGAAGGATATGACATTTTATTGGTCAAATTAACTCACGTGACAACTTCGTTTTGGAAAGGGCAATCCGTTATGAGATATAACCTAAAAGTCTTAATGGAAGTTCAGTAATTCTCTTATCGTAAACGCTTTCAACCACTGACTGCAGCACTACCAGAAAGCTTGTTATCAAAATCAATTGCCTGTCATTACGATCCAAATGAGATATTTAACTTCTCGAAGAGAAGTACATTTCCACATTATATATATATATATATATATATATATATATATATATATATATATATATATATATGCCGACAACTGCTACAATATCGCCCACTTATTCTTCCTACACCGCTCACTATCGTCACGTCACGGTGAACACAGTCGTAGCCTACCTTTGAAGTAGTGTACCCCGCTCTGTCCGTCCGTGTGCTCCACCTCGATCGTCTCATACGACGTCTTGTTGCACTCGATCTTGTCGGTGCCTTTCTTCGTGCCCACGAAGCCGTGCTCACACCGTAGCATCAGCAGCGGTCGGTTGATGACGGAGAAGTAGAACTTCTCCTTCGTCGAGATCTCCGTGCTGACGGCGTACAGACTGCCGTTGGGACGGGACGTCACGTAGCGGTCGTTGCTCGCCTTCAGGGCCAGAGCTCCGTCGTCCAGCCACTCGACGTGGAACAGACTGTCGGCAGACCTGGATAAGACAAACACCAATGAACAGACTGGCGGCAGAGCTGAACAAGACAAACACCAATGAACAGACTGACGGCAGACCTGAACAAGACAAACACCAAGAACAGACTGACGGCAGACCTGAATAAGACAAACACCAATGAACAGAATGTCGGCAGACCTGAACAAGACAAACACCAATGAACAGACTGACGGCAGACCTGAATAAGACAAACACCAATGACCAGAATGTCGGCAGACCTGAACAAGACAAACACCAATGAACAGACTGACGGCACACTTGAACAAGACAAACACCAATGAACAGACTGACGGCACACTTGAACAAGACAAACACCAATGAACTGTGCATTAACAGTAATGTCGTAAGTAGATAAATATGGCTAGCTTCACAAAACCTTCATTCCTTCGTTGTAAATATACTTTATAATTACAGCCTATATTTGTCATTACCGACGAAGTCAAGAACCCAAAATAAGCTTATTTAGTATAATGACCAAAATCGGTGTACAACGAATGTCATTTCAGTTTAAACTCACTGATCAAGTAATAATAGGCATTAAATATTTAGGCATATACCTTTCCACACAATTAGCATAAATTATAAATTGCTTTGATTTGACCTCGGCGGAGGCGTGGACATATCCATTACGTGACTCTGGCGTCAAGTGGAAGACTGAGCGGAAGTGACGTGTACCTGCTGGCGGAGCCTGTCTGGATGCCGCTAGAGGCCGCGTCGAGCACCCACAGCGTGTTCTGGCAGGTGCGGATACGACAGTGTTCTTGTGTCGTCTTGTCCAGCTCTACCTGGAAGATCTCCGTGTCCGTCGCCTCGTCCTGGTTGGCCGTCACGTCCAGACCTGCAAGTGGACAGTCACGTGATCAACTGGGAATGGTGTCGTGTACAGGGTTTTGAAAGAGGCAGGGTAATTGCAAAAGAGCAAGCGAGCTTAGTCGCCCGTTGGTTTGTCTTGCCTTGTGTAATTGTAACGACAGAAATGCACCAACATATATCGATAACATATACCTATACTCTTCCTTAGATATACAAACTGTGTGAAGACAACTGGCTTCTAAGCTGCCGAAAATGGTTCTGCCTGAAAGTTTACCAGTTACTTTTTATTGTGCGACACAATGGTGGTACGTCGCGGCGTAACGACCCCAAACAACGTTGTTACAGCGGACGACCCGATATCACGAGAACACTCCATAGAGTAAATCTTATCCGTCATAACACGAACTGCGGACGATTAGTTCGAAATTCGATTTAACTGTCAGGTAGTTAATTGAAAAGAACAGTTCGTTTGAGTAGAAGTCCCCCGTCGCGTGCCGGATTGTCTATGCATGACAAGACAGCAATAGCTATACTGGTGTGCTTCGGTAACGCGGGACAAAGCTTTATTAATAACTATGCATCATTGGCACGATCAAAGACACCACGGTGTAATGTGTTTGCATGTCAATTGGTTCACGTGAATTACATAATGCAAACTACTTCATCACTAGATGGCGCCGCGGTAGTCTTGCTTCCGCCTTGGAAAATTATTACGTATTCTACATGTATCATCAACATCCCGTCATACTGTGAATGTGTGTATATATCGAACACATGTTACTGTGCCTATATTGACTGCGTATAAGTGCTCATGTATATTGTACGAGCTCCGGAAGACAACCGTGAAAGTAGGACACCTATTGAATCGTTCATACGACGGCACGCGTGCAAGGGCAGGCACACCATTCACCGGTGCAGACTGCAGTCAGTCAAAGATGTAGTCACTCGACCCCCCCCCCCCCCGACCCCACAAACCACTAGAGACCGCCACGGGGGTCGCCCACTATAAGCTGACAATTAGCACCAGATTGTTGGCCGCCATGACACTGCATATGTGACGTAAATGGGTGGAAACGCAATGTGGATGACACATTTTACGAGCGACCGCAGGAGGCGTGTCTGTGTCCGCTGTGTCGTGTCATGTCGCCAACACGGGTACACTACCGCCTTGTCACCAATGTCACGCGATCTGTCCAGTAGACGAGCGGCCCACCATCATGTAATCATGTCATCATGTTCGCAACCGGTTCCCCGGTTCTTTGAACAGTCTCCGCAAAGGACTCAAAACTGTCACAATAAATATATCATATTGCACCTACGTGATTAAGGTGTATCCAACACCAGCGAATACCCCTACACCAATTCTAAATACGATTAATCTGTGGAAAAACAAGGACAACGCGTACTTGGAACTACAAAAAGCTGAACAAAATCCTAGAACACCACATCACAGTTTAGTCGCGGACTCCGACAGAGATGCCGAGAAGGTGCGTGCCAGAACGACACACGAGTAGCTGGCACCGGAAACCTCGGTCTAGTGCACTGGCATCGTATTACCTTATCTCCGGTTGAATCAAGAGTGAGTTCTGTTAAGGTTCAGAAATCGTTTATGAAACAATCAGCAATAGGAAGAACTCGTCATATTGTGGTCACGCTAACGTTGACGACAAATGACTTCATTTATGTGGGACCGTGACGAGGAACAAAAGGAAGGGTGATGATAATGACATGGTCGGGTTGAGTGTCACAGACTCAGAATCTGTCAGGGAAACAGACGGTGGTTCTAACAGGAGACCATGGACTTATACCGACCACACGTTAGACGGTCATACCGTTGCAGACAAGGGGTAATAGACAAGCCAGCGGATGCGAACAGAACTTTAAAGTTGCAGTAACATGTCGGCCATTATGCCGCTGTCAGAGATGCCAGCCTCCGTACAACTCGAACAGCATCGATTATTAATAGTCAACTTATCGGGGGTCAACTCAGACATACGCGGACTAGGTTACGTGAAAGAACGGACACTTGTCTTGTTTAGTGCGGTAGCACACCATTGTATGTCGTACACAACAATTATTTCAATATCCGATCCCGTTTCCTAATGTTGTTGCCATCGGGTATATGTAGACAACCGTGTGTTAGGTGAGTCGGCTTAAAGACGAAGTATGCGAGGGTCACAGCAGCAAAGACAAGCAAAAGAACAACGTGTTGATGCAATTCAATGTTTGCAGCCGGGAGATGGCAGGAAGATATATGGCTTATTTTCGTGTACATCGATACATTGAGAGCATCCCTTGATGTTGATTGAGATTGAGACGAAGATTGACTGTATGTTGCTAATCGATTGCCGTGTTGTTGTTGCTGAGTTTAGTGCGTGCTGACTCTATCTATTTCTGCGTCGAGTGTACGGCCATTTTACTTCTCCCACCAGTACAACGGGTAGGATTCAATATCTTCTGCATCAATGTCAGGTCTAGGGACCTATACTCGTCATTCTTCGCTGACATGTCGTTGACAGACTATACCTTGTACGGCGCCTCATTTTTAAAATCCACAATTAAGGATAATACAATGACGCTTTCCTAACCGCGACGCCTACACAACCCCCTTGAATTTAATATCCTTCATACGATGTTATCGGGACATTTCAGACCAAATGCCACGCAACATTAAATATGCTCTGTGCGACACTGTCGCTGCTCTACGCGTCCCTCAATGACACTGTGGCGGCGGCACATGTGCAGTGACCAAAGCTGGTATAGTATGACTTGCTATAGTAGTCGGCCCATCAGTCGGTATGTGCGGAATTCCGGTCGGCTGTTGAGCGTAATTGTCGGCGAGACATCAGAGGCCTGGGTACGCCGGCCGCGTCACCTGGTCCATCGTTACGCCATGGCGTCATCGACGGTTGTTTGCGTGGCCGGAGCCGCTCAGACCATCGCCGTCAAAGCAACACGCCGTCACAGCCATACACCGTGTACCCGTGTAGGCGACATAAGTGGAATTCCCACGGTTGCAGGTGGGTATGTACTATGTATGCTCGGTGTGACAACACAGGTTCCCTCTACTCACAACACTTCGTTCACAATCACAATACTCTATTAACACGAGGGCTAAAATAGCACAGACACAAGAAACGCGGTGCCAATACTTAATTGAATTGACTGAACTTCACGGTCCGCTGAACTCCCCACTCTTCTTTGACCACTAAATTAACCCGTACTGTTCGTTCCTGCTCTTTCCGTCGGCCCCCGAGTGCTGCACTTCAGAGGTTATCGTCCTGTGTGGACACGGCCTCTGTTCGCTCCACTTATCCGACAAGTCAGCTCCCCGACTCCCCGTACGTCTGAGCGCATCTAGTGAAACTCAGAATTGATTTCTTGTTCCCCAGACAACGCGCTCTCTTCGGATCACTGCAGCGGCTTATAACGACTTCACACGGAAAGCCTCTTGGCCATCCGAGGTGCACGTGTTATTTTATTTCATTCGTTGACTGACTTAGACGTTACATCCTATTTAATTGATACATTTGTGTGGATGGTGTTTGAACAATTTGATACGCGCTGGCTGCCATACACGAAGCTTTTTTCATCAATGTAATACCCAATAATAAATATTGGTAGTGACACGATATATACTATGGACTTCCAATACGTCACAAATCAGCATCATGTGGTGGAAAACTACCGTCGTCTCTTAGCCGTAACACAAACCAAAATACCCTACAGCTATTTGAAACCTGGACATACGCGGTGTTACCGGGTCGTGTGACACGGGGCGCAGATGTCAGATAAGACTGACTGTGATCACGCCGTCGTCAGCGATTGAGATTTGCAGGCTTTGGTCGTTAGATGCCCTAGTCTAGCTGCTCCCACCGTTCTCAACCGAATACCACATAAACAGTTTATTTGGTGTGGTTTATATGTGATGTGCCATTCTATCACGCGTGTTTATCGAGTACTCGTGAAACAATACGTGGTGTACGATCCGATGAGATCTTGAACTGACTGTGTGAGCCCGTAGGCTATGCATTGTCATTTCGTAATTTTAGTGTCAATCGATCAATGCATCCGAACTTTAATGGGATTGATACAACACTTAAGATTCACCGCGTGGGACAGGCCGACACGGGGGTCGAGCCTAAATACGAGGGAAAAGACGCCACGACACGAGGAAGATAAAAACTGCCACATCTGATCAGATATTCCCCGAAGGGAGTTGATCAGAACCAACATGAAAGATAATTAATGACATGCAAGACTTCGGACAATCAAACCCGTGCTGTGGTCACTACAACTGCGGTACACCACAGGCTGAGGCTGAGGCTGAGGCAGACCACTGGGACAGAGGCTATCGGCCGTTCCCAGACAGCCCAATCTCTTCCCCGTGGACGCAGACAGAGTCGACCTTGGGTCCCATGTTGAGGCACGCAGGTGCACTTCAGTGGGATACATGGAAGGAAACACAATTTGTTTAAATTAAGCGTGATCACTTCTTACCTTTTCTATATAAATACCTCTTTCACAGTTTGATGTATTATGCATGTTGAGTCACCACCTCTACTTTTCTATTGGACGTAATTGAATTATGCCATACACGACTTACCGAATCGTGTAAGCTGCCTTGAACAAAATAGTGAACAGGACATATTCAATCATCTTTGACGACACCAGAAGACGTGTTTGGTGTATGGCAGCGTTTACAATCTCCGTATCCATATTGATCGACACATACAGAGGAGACCAAACGATCAACGTCAAAATAATTATAAATATTCTACTTCTCCGGTCCACCTTCTCTCTCAAGACAACAAGAGCCGGTCAAATAAGAGTGTCTCTCATTATGTGCACCTTTCTATATTGCAATGTCATACCACCGGTCTGTTATAAACAGTACAAAGAATGAGGACAAGCCATGAGAAGCACTCAAGGACAGACCCGCATGTCGTCGACAAACAACACTTGCCGTCGCACGGCGGTGTGAAATAAACAACTCAGATCCATTGTAACGGGGACTCCACTTCGTAATAGATATAGTTATTCTTGGACAATGTATACGTTGAAGCATGCCTTAGAACTGAGTCGAAGAGAAGAGAAAGAATACAACAAGTGGTTCATTTACTATACGTTGTCAGCCGAGCTACCACAGTGTGAAGCTCAGTCTCCTTGGTAACTAGAGTCCATGTTTGTAGGTAGAATAGACGTGTAACAGACGGTTCAAGTTCCAACTGTCTGGTTTAAATCTCGCCTTCGTCACAAACTGGACCACAAGACGCCCATACTTAAAATTTGGCGTCATAAGTGTCAGTCAGTTACGGTAATACGGTAACTGTTTTCGTAGTTTTCACACTGCAAATGCGCAGTCTGCATATAAACTACCTACATTATGGCATACAAAAACACACTCGCAGATAAGATTGATCTTCAGAGATACTATCTAGTGACGGTTCTACGCACATTTATAATAAACTGCAATGAATGGAGTGCTTACGTATACACTGATCTATACTGATATGGTATCCTATACATGTGCAGCAGAAATACACGCAGATATATAGCCATAATTTGGGGGTTGTCCCCGTATAGTTTGATGCGACTTAGATGGTTCATTCGATGTACAGATACGGTTGACTCCATATGAAGGCCAAGTGTTGAGGTTATCGCTAGCATTTATAAAATATTTAAATGAGATTCATTGCCAACTGCAAGATATTTTTTCTGCCACAAGCAATGCTGTCTCTGCCAACCAACTCATTGTCTATTCTGGGGCAATACGCAGCGTATGCTACGGAACCTATTTGGATGTAAATTATTGTGCAAGAACGCTGACATCGGTCACGCATGACCTGTTCGCCATGCACGACCCCGCAGGCAGTGATGATGCGTTGTTTTTCGCGTTGGGTGTTTCTTGCAAGCAAACCAGTTCACTTTCGGCGTCACTCCATATATGGCAAAGCCACCGAAGCGTGTCGCGGCTTTGGCATTCAACGTCGCTCGGGTGGAAACTGAAATACTCCCGCAGTCATACGTCGAGTCGTGTTGTTGGTGACTCACAACGACGGTTGGCATAGACAGCCGTTTGTGTCGTGTTGTTGTTCGGTGATCGTGACAATTTCTTGACATGTTGCTCACCATTTAGAGCGCCGTCTGTACAGTGGCCGAGTTAAACATTTCCCTGTATCTTTGCGCATGTGCTCTGCCGATTTGCAAATATAACAAACAAATCTTACTGAACGCCGTGTCCATTTTTTTTTGGTCCAAACAGCCGTCTGTCACGTGATGCTGATACAACGTGTTTCTACCCGATTGCGTCTTTATATTCACAGTACAGCGTAAGCGTGCAGAAAGCTGTATATTAAAATAAGATGCCTGTTTTGTGTCAGGAAACATGTACGGTCTGCCAGCGAAGTTGAATGATGCAGTGCAGCAAGGCCTGTCTTTTAGCCTAAGCAAACTTGAAAATATTATGTTACTCATTCAAAATACTTGGGTAGGGAAGCAGGAAACGCGTAGATTTTCCTACTTCTTATTTGTCATAACTTGTCAGCTATGTCAACAATTCAAGCATACTTTACTGACAACCTAAACAGATAGTGCTGTTGAATGTTGTCACCACCATTTGAATTATCTCTTCGGAATTTTTCCAATGTCAATAAGGTCTACATATTGCATAAATGTTTTGTGTACGAGTTACTAAAATAATACTAACTGACAGTGTTATCAGAACTTTAAATTTAAATGCGGTTTGCTTACCCATTCAATAGGATTTTAGATAACGATCACCACGGGACATAGGCAAATAAAACAAACACCGTAAGGCACATGTCCAGGTATGAAGTGCACTTAAGATATGGCTTGGTCTGACGTGTATCTTTAGACAGTGACCTAGCTGGGTGTGACTGTTGTCGTCCTAAGCTATTTAGGGCTACAGCCAGAATGCACGCATTGCGTTTGGGTAAATACAATAAGACATGGTCAGGTGTGACGTATGTTTGGGGGACATGCATTTGTATCAGTTGCGACGAACTTACCTTGTTTGATGGAGACTTTCTTGCCGTTGTGTAGCGCCGTCAGGAAGCCTTGTAGTTGACTGTCCTCCAGTGTGAAGATGTCGTCTTTCGACACCTTGTGGACGGTCTTGCGCACCTGCAGCATGCCGTCTTTGCCGGTCGTGGTCAGGTACTTGCCGGTCGAGTCTTTCAGGGCGAAGCCGGCGTTCTGTCCCGACCAGATCTCGAGGGTGTATAGCGAGTCCGGACCAGGCGCGTTCACCAGCTCCCCGTCCTTCTGGACATAGCGGCCATCGAATGACCGGATGGCGTATTTGCCCTCTGTGAACTCGAGGTTGATGAGAGAGTCCTCCCCCCAGGGGATGAGTTCGTTGAAGCAGACCTGGTCCTCCTTCAGGTGGGCGTACGCCTTGCGTGCGATGCTGCGGATGTTGACCTGGGGGTGGATGGCGAGATGGACGGTCCACCACTCCGTCGCTCCCGGCTGCTTCTCGTAGCAGCGCAGGTTGTCGGCCGAGCCACCGAGGTAGTAGCCGAACGTGAGGCTGCGGATGGCCCAGCGCCCCGAGCCGTCGGTGCTGTACTCGATGGAGAACTTCTCGTCCGCCCCTTTCTCCTCGTTCTCACACGTCAGGTCGCCCTTCTTGCTGCCCGACAGGTAGCGCCCCAGGTGACTGCGCAGGTAGACAGTCTGTTCGTCGTTCGGGTCCTGCTCCAGCGTCCACAGCTGCTTCTTCTTCAGAACCGTCGCCGACGCGTTCAACTTGAAGCCGAACGTCTCCGCCGTGAGGTACTTGCCTTGGTGATTCATCAGGCCCATCTGCCACTGTAGCGCCGCCGGTCGCACGCCGTTCATGCCGTTCATCTTGTCGTCGGTCGGTGTGTTCTGCGTATGCGAGCTGCACAGGACTTCACTGTACGTATACCTCGGTGTGCGTGGAGCAGTAATCACGCACGAGCTGCTGAATTATTGACGCCGTCCGATGTAGCGATTCGATCTGCCCGTGGTCGGTGCGACTGTTTTGCGTGGCGAGAACGCCGAGCCGGTTATATAGAACGGCGCGTCGAGTCATACACCGCACCGCCACCGCCGCCGCAGTATGCTAATGGGGCGGCG
>OZ024858.1:5087230-5124730 GCA_964017155.1 Oasisia sp. SBJ-2009
GACAACGCCAACAACATGTGTGCTTATCTACGTCATCGAATTATGCTTTCAAATGAAACTGTCAATTGTGCAATACACGGTTTGCGGATATTCTGAAATAATCCCTTATTTGCCTGAGCTACCCCAGTCGCGAATCGTGACAATGAAACAAAGCCGCGAGTTTTATGTCCGGGTGTTGGGTAGTTAGGCCTATTACAGACCGCTGACGGCGTTGACGTGTCGTTGGGGGGAGGTAGTCCGAAGGAGGCATAATGCGCTGTACAGGACTCTGAAGGCAATGACTGTAGTGGAGTTGATGTAGGCCCATAAGAACGAGCAAACAATTAGGTGCTATTCGTGTCAGAATCGGTGGACAATCATAAATCGCCCGTTCCTATGTACCTATGGGTTATGCAATGAAACTGCTGACTCACGTCACGGTCTGTTGCCCGTCAGCGCTATCCATAATGAATAGTTGACAGTGCAGCGCCTTCTAACGGGGCGGCCAATCTGTTTCGTCGCAACAGGCTGTTACTTCTCGTTCAGAATGTAATACGTTGAATCTGAGGCGTGTCTCAATGTTCTAAGGTGGGACAAATTTGGCGTAATTACTTATTACTTAATTGCTGAAAAACGCGCGTCACTTATATTAATTATTAAGACATATAAAATATACCTAAATATTGATTCATTGTAGGGCCTAACGATTTTGTATACAGCACACTTATTTTATAAGTGCACAATTTACTTAAAGTAAACCCCTGAGCTAAAATAGCTACACAATTTTTTTTAAACAAAACTATTAAATTGTTGAATGGGATAATGTCAGTCAAGCGAATCCTATGCTTCGAGGGGTGAGTAGGTTTAGTTTTTTTAGCTATCCCTTCCCATAGGTCAAATGCTAGATTCGCCTCTTGTTATGTAAGATATATATATATATATATATATATATATATATATATATATATATATATATATATATATATATATATATATATATATACATGTAAACATTGCAAGCTAAACAGGTAGATATTGGGAATAGCAGCGTGTTATTTACTGTGGACAATTTTAACAACAAAATATAGAAAACGGCAACACAATGTGGAAAATATAAATGTGACTAACTGTTCGTCAAACAATCCTCTCCGTGGAAATGTTTTGTATCATGTTACAACTTACAAGTAGGACCTACTACAGTGAAAGTAACGATAGTTGACGATAGTAATCGTTTTCAACATCTTCATCGACCATCTTATCCTACGCGGTTTACCTTTGTGTGTGACTATTGAAAAACAAAATCAATAACAACGTTTATTGGTCTCATTTGGGCAAGCACATGATCAAACAATTTAATAGGTGCTGTTGGTACAAATTACAACTAAATTTCATGGAAGATGCAAATCTATAACATTCCAATTAGGAATACAACGCAGGAAGCAGTTAAAATGGTTTGCACAACATTTCAGGGGCGGGCTTTTTGACATTTTTAGACACGTATATAGCCCTAATGTTCAACATGGACATGGTTTCCATGGCCTAAATATAACGTCTGTTTAAGATAAAACTTCGAAATTCCAGTTTGGTCAAACAAATATTATACTAAAAATATAATCCCCTGACGCATACTAATAATTAGGCCAATACAGGAGCAAACCAACCCGTCCGATGGTATAATTATGTGGTGCCACCTAGCGAATAGACGCCTATCTAAGCATGTCGTTTGATAAAATTATGTTATAATTATTTATAATATAATTTAGAGATTCCTGTTATAATTTTCTAGTAACTCGTGTATATGAATATGTATCTGTCTGAAATATTACATGTAATTCAATCAGGTATTATAATGTTCAGTCAGACTATGTCCATAAATAGGCCCTAAAACGGCTACACAAGTAAAAAGTTGATCGTGCGACAGTCAGTGCTGTCAAGTATCAGTGATAGAACAGAACAGTTTAGTTCTAATAATTCATACGTGTCACGTGATCACTGGTTAGTAGCAATTATCAGTACTTGAAAGTTGCATATCAGTGTATTTTTTCTAAAAAATTAAATAAACAATATTAATTCATAACTGCTCATGTTTCAAATATAGCAATCATTAAAAAGTATTTCACGCATAAATATTATGTTTTAACTAACACCACAATACAATTTCAGATTAAAATATGTTTGAATAATATGTTTTCTTTTATGCTATAGTTTATGCTGTACTGTGAGCCGTGCCGTTATGTTATATTAAGTTATGTAACATTTTTTATTATAATAAGACATAATAGTGATCGATGACGATGTATAATTATGTAATTAATGCATATAATTTTAATACAAATGAATGGTCACAAATTAAAATAGCATACCAACCTCGGTACGTATTTTGATAAAATATGCAAAAAGGCTATAGTCCTACTGCCCCGAAACTTTATATATACATGCCTAAAGGTCTCTGTATTTTTGCAAAACGATAACTTTTAATTTAGGTGCCTGTGTTTATCGCAATGCATCGCGGGATAATCCAGCTGGTAACCTCAGAAAGTTCAACGAAAACATGGCTGGAGAGTTTATGGATCTGCGAGAAAAACTAACGTTACCGCGTCGTATTAGAAAGAACTCTAAATACTTGTCGGAAGGTCTAACATATTTGACAGACTACGACCATGGGATGATACCGCGGTCGAGGTATGACAGTCAAAGTCAATTACAGCGAGAGGAAGTTTTACAGAAGATCCATTCTGGCATTCGTCAACGTCGGCTTTTTGACGACGATACTTGCAGACTCATCGAGAGTAAGATTGACAATGTCGTTCGCACTGCTGAAGTGGGAGTCTATCGGAAACATACGGTAGACAGAGCGCCATTGAGAAACAAATATTTCTTCGGTGAGGGATACACATACGGAGCACAAGTAGGTAAAGTGTCAGGATCGAGCACAAGGTCAAGAAAGGGCCCGGGAAACGAGCGTCTCTACGCAAAGGGGACGGTTGACGAAATACCAGACTGGATTCGTCAGTTGGTGGAGACACCTTTAGTGCAGGCCAAACTGATCCCCGAGGGGTTTATGAACAGTGCCGTCATCAACGACTACCTACCCGGGGGTTGTATCGTGTCTCACATCGACCCCCCGCATATCTTTGATCGGCCGCTCGTCACGGTGTCATTCTTCAGCGATAGTGCCTTGAGCTTTGGCTGCAAGTTTATCTTCAAGCCAATTCGTGTGTCAGAACCTGTCCTCAGCTTGCCGTGTGATCGGGGATGTGTCACGCTGATCAGGTGAATATAGACAAATCTCACATAATGAGTGTTTGCATAACACCACATTATTATTATTATTATTATTATTATTATTATTATTATTAAATAATGGCTTAAATCTGCAAGTTGAGTTGTAAGTCAATGCAAGACCGAAGAATGGTTTAAAAGATTTAAACTAGTTAAAGTTAATAAAGCAGATTTCCTGTTGTTTTGCTTTTCCACTTACTAATTATTTGCCATGCTGTAGAAAGTATAACATAGCATGGTACTCTGTTTGATAATTGATCTCTCCTGACGAATGTTACAATTATTTAGACAGCTTAGTCACTGGGAGATTTGATATGGTAATTATGTGTTTCCAGTGGCTACGCAGCCGATGGCATCACACACTGTATCCGACCCCAGGATGTTGTCCACAGAAGAGCTGTGATAATTATTCGCAGGTGAGATGACTGGATAAGTTGAATTTGTGCACTAAACAACACACCACTCAACTGTTTACATACATACCCTTCAGGGTGTGTAACCCTATGTATTACAAGTTTGCATCCTACTAACTTAAATAATCTGGTAGGCCTACTAGCCGGTGCTTTTAAAGGGTCTTAGGTTCAAAGGTATCTCTGGTAGTGTAGCAAAATGTTCAGCATTGGTATAAGATAATATGTGTAAGACAGGAAAAAAGTACAAAAAAGCCTGAGTTTGTGTCCAAACTCCTGAGGCAGCGATGGTGATTCAAGTTAACAATGGACCACGTTTAACAATTTATTGTTTGTATTAGTAAATACCTTCTGGTAAACTGTTTTGGTGAGCGTAATAGTGGCTTAGACATAATGCTGAAGCAAAAAAATCCTTTATAGAAATAAAGACATATGTACATTGTATTAAGATGAATTTCCCATGGATAAAAAAGTTTTACACATATGGTAAATATTGATAACCCAACTGTTATTGTTGTCTCATGTAACTGTAGGTACCATCAGGGTTGGGTTGAAATACACATTTTGGGATCAAATATAAATACAACTCAGCCAAATCAAATACAGATACATTGCTTTTCTAGGTTTCAATACAAATTTTTAAATATAAATACACTGCCATTTTTTATCCAAATACGATTCAAATACATTGCCATTTTTGAAATTTGATTCAAATACGATTCAAATACATGGACCGTGTTGTGGTCACTGCCTGTGCCCTGGGGAACACCTGCTGTAAATTATGTTCTTCAATAATTAGCACTGTTGGATGAAAAACACATTAAAGTTGCAATCTGTGGGTTTTTTTAAGGTTGAAAAGAATTATTTGGTGAAAGGTAATCAGTTTGGCTGGCACTACAATTTACATGTGATCATGAAACAGAAATGTTGATACTGACAATATATTTGAAAAAATATATTTTAAGTATCAAATACTTTACAAATGTATTTGATTCCATGCCTGGTAAAGACAAAAGTTCATTAGTCCATCAAAATGTTTAGATATTAATTAGGGTCACTGCTGTTGACTAATTGGCAGGCAGGTTTACTAAACTCCCTTATTGTGCTAGTGTGCCAACTAGTTGATAGCACTGCACTGGAGGAAACATGGGTACCTTTGTCTTAGCCCAGGATGTTTACACAGCAGGATTCTTTGAAACACACTCCCTGTGAATACCTGCCTTTATGGCTGTAGTTAGGCTTCATTGGCTTCCCATTCATTCATCAATGCTAATGTTTGACCAGCTTGACTGTAGACCAATTTTCTCAGTGCTGCCTGCCCATAGATGTGAAAAACATTCTGTCTAGACTCCTGAGCCAGTCTGTGTCAGGTTGTGCTTTGCCTTTTGTTGGTAAAATGGTAATTTTTATGTGTATTTGATTGTATTTGCAAATACTTTTCAAATACAGACCAAATATCAAATACAAATATTGAAATACATGCTTATTGTAGGGTTTATGTTTCAGCTTTAATTGTCAGAGCTACTCTGTTAGAGCAGTATTAGTTCATGTCAGTTGTAAACTAAGATATTTGTTTATAAAATCTGTCATAATTTGTTGTATGTTGATTGGCTGATACTGTCGTAACTATGTTAACTAAATAAATATCTGTTTATGGCAATTTTGAATTTTCTGACTGCTGCCCAGCCCCGTAGTGAAATGTAAATCATGAAATTATTCAATATGGCATCTGTACAAATAAAATGTTAATTTTATATTGCAATATTTATGTGTGTGACACATGAGAAAACAGATATCAACTACCATACATTGTAGTTTAAGACTATATATTCCTGGAGTAGGCATACATGGAAACCCATACTTAATTAATCACAGGCACTGCATAGTGCAAAATAATGTACATGTAACTGTAAGGCTGTGATATATATATATATATATATATATATATATATATATATATATATATATATATATATATATTGTATATACTTTCATTTTCTTCTGCAATTTCTAGGGTGTTGCCTGAAGCCCCTAGACTGAGCCCATCACCGTTACTGCCGCCAGTTTCTGATGATTCATACGGAGAGAACAGAGACGATCGCCACCACAATAGGAAGCGCCACCTGGTGGAAGCAGAAAATGCGTTGCCGTCAGCAGTGATGGACGAGAGAGTGTTGTTTCCCCCCATTGCCAGTGCACCGCGTCGTAAAGTATTGAAACCCACCCTGGGGCGAAGGTCACTGCAAGAGCCACTGGTGGCTGACAAGTCTGGGGGAACAGGGAAGGAGATTTCCTGGGAGATGGTGTCTGAATCTCCCTTTTCCTGCCACCGACAAGTCATATATGGAGCACGCAAGTCAGTATAGCACTAGCAGCAACTCTCTGCAAGTATCTGTAGCACTAGCAGCAATTGTCCACAAGTCTCTATGGCACTAGCAGCAACTGTCCGCACGTCTCTATTGCACTAGCAGCAACTGTCCGCATGTCTCTATAGTACTAGCAGCAATTGTCCACAAGTCTCTATAGCACTAGCAGCAACTGTCCGCACGTCTCTATGGTACTAGCAGCAATTGTCCACAAGTCTCTATAGCACTAGCAGCAACTGTCCGCAAGTCTCTATAGCTCTAGCAGCAATTGTCCACAAGTCTCTATAGCTCTAGCAGCAATTGTCCACAAGTTTCTATTGCTCTAGCAGCAATTGTCCACAAGTTTATATAGCTCTAGCAGCAATTGTCCACAAGTCTCTATAGCTCTAGCAGCAATTGTCCACAAGTCTCTATAGCTCTAGCAGCAACTGTCCACAAGTTTCTATAGCACTAGCAGCAACTGTCCGCAAGTCTATGGCTCTAGCAGCAACTGTCCGCAAGTTTCTATAGCACTAGCAGCAACTGTCTGCAAGTCTCTATAGCACTAGCAGCAACTGTCCGCAAGTCTATAGCTCTAGCAGCAACTGTCCGCAAGTCTCTATAGCACTAGCAGCAACTGTCCGCAAGTCTCTATAGCACTAGCAGCAACTGTCCGCACGTCTCTATAGTACTAGCAGCAATTGTCCACAAGTCTCTATAGCACTAGCAGCAACTGTCCGCAAGTCTCTATAGCACTAGCAGCAATTGTCCGCAAGTCTCTATAGCACTAGCAGCGACAGTCCACAAATCTCTATTGCACTAACAGCAACTGTCCGCAAGTCTCTATAGCACTAGCAGCGACAGTCCACAAATCTCTATTGCACTAACAGCAATTGTCCGCAAGTCTCTATAGCACTAGCAGCGACAGTCCACAAATTTCTATTGCACTAGCAGCAACTGTCCACAAGATAATGAGCAGAGAAGTGATAGAGCATTTATGGCGAATGTCTATGCAGCACATTATGTGGTTTTATCTCAGTTTCTTTTTGTTTTTTTTAATTTCTTATCAAGCAATATATTGCAGTAATAAAATAATTTGGAATAATTTATTATTGTAATGGTAATGTCCAGAGACACTTGTGTGGTTTGTGGGATATTCCTGATATTGTCATGTGATTGTTATGGTAATAAGTGCCAAAATATTACAATGGTCTGTTATTCAGCCTGTTATTAAAGTTCACAAAAGTTGGCGATGTAAATGCTATGGTTTATGGCAAGAAGTACCAATGAACATAAAACAGGTGATGTTTCGGATGAAAATGTGTCGTTTTATTGAGATAAATTCCATTATTGTTGAGTAGTTTCTAGGGAGTTAAGGTTTCTCTTTCATGTTTAGTTAAGTAGCAATACTTGTTTATGTTACATGTTACTGTAAAGATGTGTGTAGTGTGAAATATAGTCTTTTTTTAAATAATTGTTTAATGTTTGTTGCTGTTGGCTGTATTGATGCATAACTTATTTGGATGCTGTTTTGTGGTCAATTAAACTTTATGCCATTTCCAGATAATTTAATATACATGGTGTGTTCTAGCTTTTCAAACTCGTGTTTGTAGATATGTAGTAGATACTTTGTGTAGTTGTTGATTGGCCTTCTGTTCCTGGTAGATGCTGCATTAAGCAAGAAATGGTTGCAATGTGTTTTAAGCAACAAGTAGTGTTATTTTATCATTTATCAAAACAACCTACTGCAGTTGTGAGTCATTATGTTGATACGTGGTGCTGCCAAGATGCTGTGTCTGAAACGAAGTGTTTTTAATGATCCTGTTTTTAAATAAATACGTTTTCTTTTATATTGCTTTAGTACATGTGAATGTAGTTGCCACTATGACAGAGTATTTTCGTAAATTAAAATTGTTCAAACACATATGGATTTTGTATTGGTTCATATAGTCCAACCCAGTGCTAGCTGTGGAGTTTTTGTTTTGTGTATGATACAAATTTACTTTCATCGCAGCTAAATAGATGTCAGATCCAACTGACGTGAAATACTTGTCAATACTATCCATTAAAAGTTGTTATTTATAACAATATTTTTATATTAATTAAATAATTTTAGTTGCTAGGTCTGCTGCCACCATAATAATTTCTTGAGTCTGCTTGGCAAACCCTTAATATATATCTTTCTTAAGCGTTTCGCTATAGACTGGGTAATTAATAGTCTCAGAAAAGTCTGAATGAAAAGCTGCAAGTAATTTTTTTATTGTTTTCATTGAATTGTTAGTCATTCCCTAGGTGGCGCCACAGGAGTTACGCTGGCGCATCGATTATCCAGACGCCGTATGGTGTCGGCACTATCACTAGATCATCGAGAACATGATTCCATCGTTGAAGGTTTTCTGGACTGTGGTCACGATTTTTCTGATTTTGTTCAATAATGATTGCCTGTGATTACCATTATTACTGATACTTAACATTAAACAATATAGCAAATAATTAAACCATCTCTCAGTCTGCGTGGTTCCGCAATGTATTCTGCGTCCTTTTGCTGGTTGCTCGACGACGTCAACAACATTCTACTCTATACTCTTCTGACAGTTGCCAACTGGGTTGTAATTATTACTGAACATTATCGTCAGTTGTTCATCAAAGCCTAGTAAATCACTTGAACGTTAGCACAATCACCCAGTACCTCTGTGTCGAGATATGGAGTAGGCCGCAATGATGTACTACTTTGGTATGCGAGTATGATTATGATCATTCGCACTGCTCAGTCGTTTCGTCCGCAGATCTAATCTTGTGTCGTGTGCATGCATGTGCATATTACTTACTTAAATGTGTCATTATTCGTTAACAGTACACCGTTTATATTACATATTCGACTATCTACGGCTAAATTTTGTAGTTGGTATCACCGTAATATAATGATATCGGCGCGACTTTCAGTTTGTGTTATATGTTGGCATTATTTAAAGGTGAGGTTTATTTAGCACAGTTGTTTGGGACGAGTGTAATTATATAACCTTTGTTGTATGTTCTATGTTGGCGGTTTGAGCAGTCTCCCAGCTCCGTGCGTGAGTGCGTGCGTGCGGGCAGGCGGGCGTGCGTGCGTGCGTGCGTGCGTGCGTGCGTGCGTGTAGCCCTACCGACATCAACCTATCCAAGACTTGTGGATTTTCTGTTAAACTGACATTGTATGGTTCATCGACTTGACCGTTACACCGGCCTGTAGCGGATGACCCACTGTTTCCCATTAGGCTCTGAATGTTATTTTATGGCAACAGCCTTTTTTAAACAAACTTTATGAAATGATTTGAACAAGGTTAATATGCGTAGTTTATAGGCCGAAACATCAAGTCTTATACCAACACGGATATTCCGAATGTATCAGAATTAATACTTGAAGTTCTGTATTCATCTAAAACTACACACACGTGTGTCAATATTGATGCTTTCGTCAATTGTGCATGACCACCCCTTAGCCACGGACGATATGGTAATAAATTGCCATTGTCGTTGCTCACAAGCTCTCTCAGCTGCCGTTAATCATTTACAACAACCAGAACGTGGGTGGTGTACCCCTACACTACAACATGACAAGACTGACTTATTATTTGTGTCAAAGTTCTTACGTAAACAATCCGATATTAACCAGTGTTATCGGCTCGTATGTTTGAAGTCGAAAGAGGCTTACACCAGGGCAGCATGCCCCGGTGCAAAACAACCATTGTGAATATACTAGCGCCGACGACGTAGATACACGGGGTCGTGACATACCGCACTCGAGCTGGGTGGACGGGAGTAGGCTCCACACAGTCCCAACAACTGTCGACCTAATCTAATATAAAAATTGTAGAGTCTGCGAATCACGTCAACGAAACACGGCCAACCGTTTTCAAGAAACAAAATCTAGAAACCATGAACACATAAATTAAACCAGGGGCTACTATTAATTAACCCGACCCATTGCAGTGAGTCCGCAATACTTTCCCATTTCCTTGTATATTGTAGTTTTATTATACATAACACACAGAGGTAAACGGGAACAACGGTTTATAATGTTTCTTCAGGCAACGCAGTGTGGACGAAATTGCCCGTGTCCTCCGAACTAATAAGCACTCATGCTGCTCTGGTCAACTAGGGATATGTGCAGTTGGTGCTAAGGATCTCTTGACCAAAAAAGCCGCTAAAAGTATAAGTAGACAGAAGATAGCGACGTACAACGTCAGAACTCTATTAAGAGATGAACAGATACAAGAACCGGAAGAACTTATGGAAACCAGGTTGGTATGGGATGCAATCGGGATCGGGGAAGTGAGAAGACGAAAGGAATAGTTACCCGCCACAAACAACACTCGATATTTCAGTTAAATACGAAGTGATGAGATTTTCGCCTCCGACTGAAGCTAAACGGCTCACATTTAGTTATGCTCAACACATTCTTAACGTCTGATTTGTTGTTGCCCGAGGGCCATCACGGTGGATATGATACATGAATATCATTAACTGATATGCCAAAGCATCAAAAAGCGTTTGTTACCTACCGAAAAGGCTCGAATTACCCCAAGGTGGTAAGTACCACCAAGGCATCTTTGAGTTATCTAGTGCAATATATATAGTGATACATAATTTTGTAGCAATAGAGGCAGCGTGATCGTATTGCCATATCGATTTGTTTAACTATTGGGGAATTAATCCCATCTCCAGCCAGTGCCCCACCAAAACATTTGCTCCCGACAATGGACACCCGTTCTCTATATATAGCGGCAAAGGGGTTAGCCATGCCCCTCAAGCGGTTCTAGCGCATGGGACACCTGCTCTAGATGGATGTGACTGCAAGTCTTTGTGAAACCCAAACTTGGGGGTGGCTACGATTCTTACTCGAACACATTTATGTGCATATTTTAGGCTAGTAGATAAACAAATTGTTCCTAACGTGCTTACTGTTTATTACATATTTAAACCAATTATCATAATTAGTTCTTCTAACGCTGAGAATTCAAACATACAATGCCATGGCTTCTCTGGAACTATTTCTTACGGCGGCATTATATCGTTGTTGCTACTAAAGTAGCGTCTACGACAACGCCCACACGCGTGACACAGACATTTGGTAAGTGGAATTACGGAGGGAAAGTCTGTAAATCAGATATGATCGAACCCGATTTAACAGACTTTCCCGATTTATCCACCGACTTAACCACTGATTTTGACACCTGTTTATCGGAATCTGACTTACCTGGCAGTGTGTCCGATTTTCCCTGGTCGTCGTCGGTCGTTGACCTGCCGAACGGCGACAATGGCTGCGAAGACATACCGACGAACACCGTCAATGACTGCGAAGACGAAGAAGACGACGTTAGCGAGTTGACAGCCGACGACACATCGTTGACTTCTTACCTGGATGTCGTGGCAACTGTCATCTCACTCGGTTTCTACCTGTCGGACGTAGCAAGTGACATATGGATGTCCTACATGCACTACTCCCGTGGAGACGTGCACTGGTTTATATACACTGTAGTTGTTATCTTGGTATCGTCCATGATCGTGTCTATCGTCAGTCTCTCGTGGTACTTACGACGTAACAAGGAACACAAGATGTCACGACGGAGATGGGCTGTCATTTCGGTGTTCCTGGTTCTACAGATTGCTCCAGTGTTGAGGTATGTTATTAAAATATTCCACCTGCAAGGTGCCAGGGCATCTGATGTCTGCCTCTCAGTTTACATACGAATGTAATTTATCGCTTGATATCTCATATACGGATGTATTAGTGAATATAATCCTGATCGTTTCAGTTAGATATGTTTATTAGTTTTTTCTCTTTCTGACATCTACTTAGCAATAAGATGCAGATGAAATGTTAAATGAATGACATATGTAGTGAGTATGCCCACTACCGACAGATTACTCGCTTGAGTTTATCCATATTCATTCGTACAACGATAGCCATGGCCAACGTCACTCCCGACGACAGAGATTCCAAGAGGAGAACAACAACAATTCTGATGGCATATACGATAAATATGTATTTATTCCTGGGTAACGAATTGCTAAGCCAATATTTGTACGCAACAGATACTTCTGTGGCCAAGATCCTTAGAAATATCAGCGAATGGTATTTTGGTACACGAAGCACAAGTGCACGTCTGGTTTTAAACGTATGACCTTCTTTTAAAATAACATTTGATTCAACAGCGTTGAAAGCCTCAGCAGTAAATTTATCAAATGACACCAATAGAAACGCATTGGAGTTCCACTTGTGTCTACATGTCAGGGGTATGTCACACATAGTTTCTAATATAAACGTGTCAAATACCGGTGCGTTGCCAGCCCCCGTGCCTCTGAGAAGTCGGGCACTCACAGAAGCCTTTTAGTTAACTTGGGGGTAATTATCCACTTGAGGTAACCATAACTTTTTCAGGAGGTAGTAAACGCTCTTTAATGCTTTGGCATGTCAGTAGTTATTCACGGCCACGTTCATATATCACACCTTTAGTAGCGTGTGCGTCCGCATGACAGAAACACTCTCCGTCTTGTTAGAAGTGAGTTGTGTGGTGTCGTGTGTCTGCTTTAGGGGTACAACACAATGTGATGTAATTGTTGAGATGTTGTCTGTCTTACCAGCCTGACGTGGCGGGTGGCCACACTACGCGACACGTAGAGGTTCTCTCAGTTGTACTTTGGCCTGTCTCCACCAGACGGCACAGTAATCGTGTTAACTGCAAACGTTCACGCCCCATGTAACAAGTCAACCAGGAAGTCCTAAACTAATTAGAGCGGATTTACCAACCAGTGTATGTTTTATTAATTGCTTATATTTCCCGAACTTTAAATGTATACAGAGGTCGGGACTGTGTAAAGCCTAAATCACTTATTCTAGCATGGCAAATAAAGAAATCATTAGATAACGGACTCGGTTTAACTTCTACGGTACAGTAAGGGTTAGCCCCGGTTACCCAGACTCCGTGAGGTGGCAGCACCTTTAAGCCCCTCAACTTCGCCTGGGGAAAGAGTGGGTCTTAAGTTTCTAACATCCGGGTAGCCTTACCGCAGATTAGGATAGAGACGCTGATTGGCTCTCAGGCCAACTATGAAATAAAAATTAAAATAACGATGTACTTTTACAAGATAGTAATATCATATGAAAAGTATTCAACATTGAACTTATATTAACACAAAAGTAAGTAAAAATTCAAATTTACAGTTGTTTATAAAATAAGAATTACGGCAGGATTAACCAGTATCCGTGAAGTGGCAGCATTGTCGAGTCCCACACGGATAGCATACAAATTAAATAAGGATACCTTTTTATCAAATAATGCTGTATTATAAAAACTATTAAAAATTAAACTTATATTAACACAAAATAAATAGAAATACAAATTTGCAGTTGTTTATAAAAAATTAAATTACGACAGTGTCCGTTAGGTGGCAGCATTGTATAGCTCACGCGGATAATAATATTTTATTCAAAAGCCGGCAAATGTCGCCAGACTGTCTTCTCGGCGTAGTTCCGCAGCCGACCGACAGTCGGTTAAGCGAGACCAAGTAAGGGCTAAAACTAAAAGCTGACGAGGGATGCCGAGATTTATGTAACAAACATTTGCCTCTAACGCACGAGGGTGGATTTGACTATACAAGTAATATTTATTCCTATACATACTATGAACAAATATACACCGTTAGCCAGTTTAGTGTCTTTGCCAGTCGCTACTGCGTCAGGCGTGGGAACAACGCAAATACTGGCCCCAATTTGAAGACGAATACATGGCTGGTTGGAATCCCAATACAATGATCCATTAACACCATAAACATTGCGTGTAACTCGAGCAGTGTGTGGCTGAACTCACCCAAAATTAGATTACATGACCGGAGGCCGACCACACTCCTCGTGAACGATTTATTTGGCTGACTTTAAAAGAGTAGGTTTTGACAGGGATGTTTCATGCGTACATTGGCGAAGTCGAACCGCAGATCCCACGTAGACCTCTGATTGGATTGCAAAATTGTGACGTCGAACTGAATCCCTCTTGCGATCGGCGTAACGTTCCGCGTAAGTTCGGTGCTTATTGCGTAAGCTAGTGGTGTCTATATGCCATATGGACGGCGCCAAACAACACCAGTACAAATACATTGCGAGTTGTAAATGAATAAACATTATTAAACATTAAACACTTTTGCAGGTACATCGACGCACTCATCCATAATATAAAGGCCATCAATGAGACGTCAAATAAGAAGCGAAAACAACAGATGATTATCGACAAGCGAGACTTGGCACTACTCAAACTATTTGAAACTTTCGCGGAAACAGCTCCACAGTTGACATTGCAGTACTACATTTTATGGAGAAACTTTGGTAAAGGCGTTGCAGGTAAGATACAATGGAAGTTAAAATGAACTGTCTTGTCCCATGCTATCATTGAATTACACGTCGTACACCATGGACACTATAAATTCAAATATGGTTCTAGTAATTTGAATTGTTTTGTATTAGTGGTATTATTTACCGCATTGATACGTTTCGTGGTTACTTCGACCCATTTCTCTCCTTTATAAGAAAATATAATCCCGTCGTCGCACTTCTAGATTCAGACGGACGTTCATACTGTATAATACCACTTTCGTTGTGCTAATGGTAACCTATATCTTCTTCACATTTATATGGATTACTTTGGTGTTTCCGAGACTAGAATATATACATGTATGTAGAATATTTTGTGCAAGCATGGTAAATATTATTACAACTACAAGTTTCCGTAAAATCACATAAATATATACATTGAAATAGATATAAAATTGTAGTTATTAAACCAAAATACGTAAAATACATAAATGGGTAAAATATTAAAAGAGTAATGAAGATATGAATTTGTTATAAAACTTATAAGAACTACTTAAATTATTTAACTAAACGTGTGAAAATCACCGTTTTAATATTATTGAGTACCTTTGACCAGCTAGTCTCCATGAGCCGTAACAATACATGCATATGCATTTTCAGCATAATAGCATTGTCAATGTTAAGTATCCGTTTTCAAAAACCACATACACTCTTGTGCAATAAGGACTTAAATGAGGCGATTGACAAATGTGCTACTGGTATTATTAATTTGGAGGCATCCAAAAAACGTGTATGCCATTGTAGTATATGTGACTATGTCATTCCGTAATTTCATTCATAATAGATTTTAAATAATTGTGTTATTTCATATATATTTATCCGAAAGACCGGAAAAGACATGTGTCGTCCACAAACAAAATCGATGTTGCCCGCCATAGTTCACCCAAAATCCAAAATAATAATAATATAATAATAATATAATAATAATATAATAATAATAATAATGGTGCCCTTTTCAGCCTAAATTGTTCAAAGGCGTTTTAGAGGTTCGAGTAACAAATACTAATAGACAAATATACAAGATCATTAATATTAGTCACATTTACTAAGACGTGGAAATACTGTATTTAAAACAAAAAATACGACAAATTCCATTAAATGTATCAGATAAGTAAATTACTAATTTAATATCTCTAAAATAAACACACATTAAGACTATCTATAAAATATGCAATACAACAATAACATTTCATAAATACCTAGAATATAATCTAAAATGTGTATGGAAGACAGCCATCTTAAATATATTGCTGAGATGAAAGGTGGAAAATCTTGTTCACTAACAAAAATATCTACACGCCGGAATTAAACACTCGTCTGAAAGCAGTCAAGAAACGACAGCTGAAGTGGTATGGTGTTAGAGAGTTTAGCTGCCTTGGACTATGTTGCAAAGTACTCTGCCAAGAGGAAGAGAGAGAGAGAGAGAGAAAGAGAGAGAGAGAGAGAGATGAGGGTGATGGAATGCAACATTCACGTGTAGACTGGATTTACTGTCAGCCTGTCCGAGAGGGCGACAGGTAATCGCCAGAGATGGCCGGAGCCGTCAACAGGCCGCCGGTTATGGTGACCACACAATCGCCTAGTTACAAGATAAAGCAGAAGTAGCCCCCGTCGTCCGACATCATGTCCGACGGCAACGGAGTGCTGATGTATTGGCTGCAACTCCAAGTCAGTCGCCACCTCCTTCTAATACATCACGTTCCTCAACGCTGTAATATGTTATATCTGATTTGGCATAGAAATAATTATAGACAAGAGTATTTGAGGCTACTTGTGGAAATGTGTATTTGCAGACTTGACGCAGTTCCTGAAGTGTGTCATTTCTTTGGCGTCGCTGTCCTGGGCGCCGATTGCACACGACATAGCACGACGACACTCGCTGCCCGACGCCATCAAAGCCAACGTCACGAAGACAATCTTGGCAGAACGGTTTTGTTGTTACGTCATAGACGTAGCTGTGCGTATCAATATGTTTCTTGTTTTTGTTCAGTATTTTAAATACGCGGTGATTCTCAAAGTCATTGTTCACTGGATCATCATGTTCCTGTGGATACGTCGCCAAGGCATGCAGTTCTACAAATCACGTTGTCAACAGTTATTCTTCAACGTTGCCTTGACTACGACATATTTGTTTTGTTACGTGGACTTGACAAATGACTATGACGAAAACAACTATTGTTTCTACATGGTTGTTAGAATGGTCGAATGCTTAGTAACACTTATATGGACGTTGTTTACAGACGTTTCTGTTTACTATCTAGTCACGTTAATTATGTGGGTGTTTACGAATTGGATTTTGCACATGCTTGTTCATTACGCTGTGCATGGTAATAACATCGGATGGATTCGTTGCTTAGTATCAATTGTCGGTTTACTTTCCGTGTGTTTTACTGTGTTTTTCCTGTTGTTTGGCGTATATATACCTTGACTGACTGAGGCACACGTCAGCGAAACATTCACAACATTTCCAAAGAAACCCAAGACAAATAGTAGTCCTTTCAACAAAAAATTCTTCGACAGTGGTCAGCCAACAAAATATACAGTGGTCAAAGTTCATCATTATCATCATTGTGCTATATTTCTGCTCACTCCAGACAGGAGGTAGTAGCCCTAGTTTATATTTAAAAAAACATCACCAGCTATCTAATTAAATATTTCGCCCGCAAAGAAATAAAAAAGGTTTGCGGAACCCTGTTCTATGAGATCATGTCTCCAGCTCCATCGGAACATTTAAGCAAATTAGTAACTTTAACAAGCTTATTCTAGTTAGTTTTACAAGTTCACACTATTCGTGATTATAATTGCGAATAGTTACACTTATAAACTCTTTTGTAAATGCATTGGCCAATAAACCTTGAAATATTACAACTGATGATGAAACGTTGGATCAAAGACGAACGCAGACAATTAAGTTATCAACCCTCCCAACTGGACCTATGGTAACTTTGCAAAGAGTAGTACACCAACTGATAGACGAAGTGAGGAGGTGTCATCTATGTTACTCAACGTTTCGTTTGATTGGTTTGGTTTGATTAGATAATTATGTTATGCTGGAAAAGCTATTTTCGCTACACTGTTTATATTAACTGCAGTCTCGTGTGTCATTTTTTTGTTTATAAACGTTCTCAATATTTTTATGCTCATTATAAGAATTAAAAATCAATCTGCTAAAGACTGCAAGTGCCTCTATTTATGTGTGTTCACCTGTCAGCGTTAAGCTTCTGTATCTGTAGAAGACGAATGTTACAGTCAGTCTTTACATAGCAGTTCTAACGTTGATGAATGTCGGCGGCTTTTCAAGGAAGCCGTGGGTCGTTCTGACTCATTACGGTCGTTCTCACGTTGTTGACGTCGACTTTGATCTTCGACGACGCGTCTGACGTTTGTCACGGGCGCGTCACTTGTTGAAAGCACGTCTAACGTGAGAGGTCACGGGTCACGCCATTGTAAACTTTTGCGTTAATCGCGTAGAAAATGACCCATACCACAGTCGCAGTTTGGGTGTGATACTGTGATAGTGTGGTACATTAAAACAACTGATTTTGAAAAGCATTTAACTGTGTGTTAATTTCGGGAAATTGATTTGTTTATCTAAATGTTAAATGATAAGCACTTTTTCATCGCGGCCCCGTACGAAACGTCATATGCACTTCAATTAAAAAAAGTTCTGGAATAACATACTCAAAAGCGCCCAAAAAGTAAGTACAATTTTTATTAAAGGCATGAGTTATTTCATTTATGCTGGTTCCTGCGTCCTACATGTACAGAAACAGTACAACGAACGCGTATACTTCCCAATTCCGAAGTCAAAAACATTCGCTTGATTCAGAATAAAACAAGTCTGTAATCCATTAAAGCTGAACTGGCTCAATATAGTAACTAGTGATTCCAAAAGTTCATAACGGAGTTCTGAATGTTTCATCTCTTCGTATATTTTACTGAGCACTACGTAAAGTTGTAGATTGGACAATCTTACTAAAAACAAAACATAATAAATTCTACTCAGAATCAACGACATATTTTTCATGGGACTGGGGCTGGGGCTGGGGCTGGGGCTGGGGCTGGGGCTGGGGCTGGGGCTGGGGCTGGGGCTGGGGCTGGGGCTGGGGCTGGGGCTGGGGCTGGGGCTGGGGCTGGGGCTGGGGCTGGGGCTGGGGCTGGGGCTGGGGCTGGGGCTGGGGCTGGGGCTGGGGCTGGGGCTGGGGCTGGGGCTGGGGCTGGGGCTGGGGCTGGGGCTGGGGCTGGGGCTGGGGCTGGGGCTGGGGCTGGGGCTGGGGCTGGGGCTGGGGCTGGGGCTGGGGCTGGGGCTGGGGCTGGGGCTGGGGCTGGGGCTGGGGCTGGGGCTGGGGCTGGGGCTGGGGCTGGGGCTGGGGCTGGGGCTGGGGCTGGGGCTGGGGCTGGGGCTGGGGCTCGGGCTCGGGCTCGGGCTCGGGCTCGGGCTCGGGCTCGGGCTCGGGCTCGGGCTCGGGCTCGGGCTCGGGCTCGGGCTCGGGCTCGGGCTCGGGCTCGGGCTCGGGCTCGGGCTCGGGCTCGGGCTCGGGCTCGGGCTCGGGCTCGGGCTCGGGCTCGGGCTCGGGCTCGGGCTCGGGCTCGGGCTCGGGCTCGGGCTCGGGCTCGGGCTCGGGCTCGGGCTCGGGCTCGGGCTCGGGCTCGGGCTCGGGCTCGGGCTGGGGGGGCTCCGAATGGTTCTCTGGTTGACTCCATTTCTCAGCGAACATCGCAAGCTGTGCGATATAACGGCATGATGTCAAACCCGCTGTATCGACATATATCTAGGAGCCACCATTTCTGAAGACCTGACATGGCAATCTGACACCAATAAGATTACTAAGAATGCCAATTCCTCTGTAGGCTTCCTAAAAATGCATAACTATACTTTCTGTGACGTGAATGGTACAGTCAGCGCCACCTATCGATTGATGGAGTGTTGTACGTGGGGGGTAGCACGAAGCGCTATCCCTAAAATAACATATGTAAAAATACTTCTCCATTATGGTAGTGTTTACATTCTACCTCATAAAATAAACAATTCAATTGCGTTAATTTGCATACTTTTCTGAGGCACTCTAAACCTTCGCTTCCAATAACGTATGTTTGCATCTATTGATAAAACGCCTACCATTTCACCAACAACATAAAATTGCATTCGAAATGAGCCAAATTGTTTACCTAATGGGGACTTAATCCCACCGCCAGTGGCCCATCAAAACATTTGCTCCTGAAATGGACACTCGTTATAGCGGCGAATGGGTTAGCCATGCCCCTCCCCCGGTTCTAGCGCATATGACACCTGATCTAGACGTATGTGACAGCAAGTCTTTGTTAAAACCACGAAGTAAAATACCACCTTGGGAGGGGGGATACGATTCTTACATGAACGCCTTTGATATGCATACTTTAGGCTTTTAGATCAGCATTTTGTTTATAACTTACTTACTAATTATTATACTGTAACTATAATAATTTATTTCCATCATTAGTGTTTATAACGATGAGACACCAAACAGACAATGTCACGACAACTTTGGAACTATTTCTTGTGGCGGCATTATACTGTTGTTGCTACAAAAGTACCGTTTAAGAGAACGCCCACACGCGTGACACAGACATTTGGTAGGTGGAATTACGGACGGAAAGTCTGGGAATCAGATATGATCGAACTCGATTTAACAGACTTTCCCGATTTATCGACCGACTTAACCACTGATTTTGACACCTGTTTATCGGAATCTGACTTACCTGGCAGTGTGTCCGATTTTCCCTGGTCGTCGTCGGTCGTTGACCTCCCGGACGGCGACAATGGCTGCGAAGACATACCGACGAACACCGTCAATGACTGCGAAGACGAAGACGACGACGTTAGCGAGTTGACAGCCGACGACACATCGTTGACTTCTTACCTGGATGTCGTGGCAACTGTCATCTCACTCGGTTTCTACCTGTCGGATGTAGCAAGTGACATATGGATGTCCTACATGCACTACTCCCGTGGAGACGTGCATTGGTTTATATACACTGTAATTGTTATCTTGGTATCGTCCACGATCGTGTCTATCGTCAGTCTCTCGTGGTACTTACGACGTAACAAGGAACACAAGATGTCACGTCTGAGATGGGCTGTCATTTCGGTGTTCCTGGTTCTACAGATTGCTCCAGTGTTGAGGTATGTTATTAAAATATTCCATCTGCAAGGAGCCAGGGCACTCGATTGTAGACCTGGCTCAATTTATCTTACATGGATGTATTGATGAAAATTATCCTGAGATATGATTAATACATTTGTTTCTCCTATGGATATCTGCTTAGCAATAAGATGCAGATGAGATGTAAAATGAAGTCTACCGTCCGATTACTCGCTTATACAGAATACTTTAGTTTAGACCTATCCATATTCATTCGTACGACGGTAATCATACCCAACCTCATTCCTGACGACAGATAGTCCAAGAGGAGAACAACACAATTCTGATGGCATGTACGATGAATATTTATTTATTCCTGGGTAACGAATTGCTAAGCCAATATCTGTACGTAGCGGATAGTTGTGTTGCACTCTGTGGCCAAGATCCTTAGAAATATCATCGAATGGTACACGAATCACAAATGCACGTCTGGTTTTAAACTTATGACCTTCTTTTAACATAATATTTGATTCAACAGCGTTGAAAGCCTCAGCAGTAAATTTATCAAATGACACCAAGAGAAACGCATTGGAGTTCCACTTGTGTCTACATGTTAGGGGTATGTCACACATAGTTTCTACTATACACGTTTCAAATACCGGCGCGTTGGCAGTCTCCGTGCCTCTGTTAAATAGGTCACTCACAGAAGCCTTTAATTAACTTGGAGGTAATTACCCACTTGAGGTAACCTGAGCTTTTTCAGTAGGTAGCAAACGCTTTTTAATGCTTTGGCATGTCAGTAATCATTCACGGCTACGTTGATATATCACACCTTTAGTAGCGTGTGCGCCCGCATGACAGAAACACTCTCCGTCTTGTTAGAAGTTAGTTGTGTGGTGTTGTGTATCTGCTTTAGCGGTACAACACAATGTGATGTAAATGTCGAGATGTTATCTGTCTTACCAGCCTGACGTGGCGGGTGGCCACACTACGCGATACGTAGAGGTTCTCTACGTTGTACTTTGCCCTATATCCACCAGACGGCACTGTAATCGTGAGAACTGCAAACGTTCACGCCCCATGTAAAAATCTACTCCAGAAAGTAATAAAGTCATCAGAGCGGATATACCATCCAGTGTATTTTTAATTGCTTATTTTTCCCGCACATTAAATGTATACAGAGGTCGGGATTGGCTAAATCCGAAATCTTTTATTCTAGCATGGCAAAGAGATCATTGGATAAAGGACTCGGCTTAACTTTGGCAGTTCTACTGTATCGTAAAGGCTAAAACTAAAAGCTGACGTGGGGTGCCGAGATTAATGTAACAAACCTTTGCCTATAGCGCACGAGGGTGGATTGGCTTATACAAGTGATATTTATTCTTATGCATACTATGAACAAATATACACCGTTAGCTAACGCAAATACGTGTCACGACCGTACACCAAATCTGTACTGGTAAGCATGGGGTCGTTGCTCTGCGCTATAGTACCCCTGGCTAATCGTCCGTGGAAAACCGTGGAAGTGAGCGAAGTCGAACTTCAAAATTATACCTGATGACTTTGTCAGTCGCTTCTGCGTCAGACGTGGGAACAACGCAAATACTGGCCCCAATTTGAAGACGGACACATGGCTGGTGGGAATCCCAATATAATGATCAATTAACACCATAAACATTGCGTGTAACACGATCAGTGTGTGGCTGAACTCACCCAAAATTATATTACAGAAGCCGAATACACTCCTCGTGAGCGATGTATTTGGCTAACGTTAAAAGAGTAGGTTTAGACAGGGATGTGTCATACGTACATTGGCGAAGTCGAACCGCAGATCTCGCGTAGACCTCTGATTGGACCGCAAAATTATGACGTCGAACTGAATCCCTCTTGCGATCGGCGTAACGTTCCGCGTAAGTTCGGTGCCTATTGCGTAAGCTAGTGGTGTCTATGTGCCATATGAACAGCGCCAAAAACACCAGTACAAATACATTGCGAGTTGTAAATGAATAAACATTATTAAACATTAAACACTTTTGCAGGTACATCGACGCACTCATCCATAACATAAAGGCCATCAATGAGACGTCAAATAAGAAGCGAAAACAACAGGTGATTATCGACAAGCGAGACTTGGCACTACTCAAACTGTTTGAAACTTTCGCGGAAACAGCTCCACAGTTGACATTGCAGTACTACATTTTATGGAAAAACTTATACGAAAACGTTGCAGGTAAGATACATTGGAAGGTATAATGAACTGTGTGGTCTCATTATATCATTGTGTTACACGTCGAACATCATGGACACAATTAATTCAATTAGTGGTATTATTTACTGTATTGATACGTTTCATGGTTAATCCGACCCAATCCTTTCCTTTATAAGAAAATATAATCCCGTCGTCGCACTGCTAGCTTCAGACGGAAGTTCATAGTGTACAAGTGGGCAAATGCTTCAAGGATGAAGCAGGACTGGGGTAATATGAATGGGAGTGGGACTACTACAGGGTAAATCGCCGTAAATGCTTCGCAGCTAATACACGTATGAGACACGAGTTAAAGTAAGGAGACAAGCCCCTCCCCCTCCCGCCCCACCCCGCCCCCACCTCTCTTTTAAGACACGAGCTAAAGTAAGGAGACAAGCCCCCTCCCACCCCTTACCCCCTCCCCCCGCCCACCTCCTTCCGACCGTCCCCAGTCCAGCCGCCGTCCTCTCCCTTCCCCGTTCATTCATATTTCCGGCTGAAATTGCGCCACTGCAGAACGTTCCTCACCACCGACATCGCATGTCGAATATACGTTAGAGCGTCACCATAATTTCGTTTCAGGGAGAGGCGAGATCGCATAATTTAGATTTGGGGTGGAAAATAGGCAAACATGCGGCAAAATGGGGGGGGGGGGGCATGTGTGGGCATTCAACCACTGGTGACGGCCAGGGCTCAAATTCTGATTGGTGGTAGGACGAACAGGAGCCAAGCCTGCCACGGACAGCATGCCAGCGCACATTTCAGCCGGAAATATGAATGAACGGGGAACTGATAGGACGGCGGCTGGACTGGGGACGGTCGGAAGGAGATGGGCGGGGAGGGGGTAGGGGGCGGGGGGAGGGGTTTTGTCTCGTTGCTTTAGCTCGTGTCTTAAAAGAGAGGTGGGGGCGGGGGGGCGGGGGGCGGGAGGGGGGCTTGTCTCCTTACTTTAACTCGTGTCTCATACGTGTTTTAGCTGCGAAGCATTTATCCTGTAGTAGTCCCACTCCTATTCATATTACCCCAGTCCTGCTTCATCCTTGAAGCATTTACCCACTTGTTTTATTCCTTTACCCGCGAAGCCAACATCTGTACATGCAATAGTTGCTGGGAAATGGTGGCGCCACACTACGGAATTTTCTCGAGTAAGTGACATTAATTACATAAACGCCACCACGATAACCTGGCGCTGTTGTCGCTAGCGTTTGAACACAGCGAAAGTCGAATGTTTGAAACATCGAAAACTCGAGTCGAGGGACGAAAATCAAATATCTACGATTTTGCATATTCGAGGCTTGCTCTGGGCTTTCCAAAATGGTACAGCACATGTCTGTAGCTATTCCCAATCGCTGGATCAATTCGTATTACTTTAGTATTTAGGAAACTCCATACCATTCATAGTAGGAAGGGTACTGCCGTACCCTTCCTGATAATGCCACTTTCGTTGTGCTAATGGTAACCTATATCTTCTTCACATTTATATTGATTATTTGCTGTTTACGTAAAATACATAAATGAGCAATGAAGATATGAATGTGTTATACAACTTATAAGAACTACTTAAATTATTTAATTACACAAGTGAAAATCACCGTTTTAATATTATTGTGTACCTTTGACAATCTAGTCTGCATGAGCCGTTTAACAATAACTGCATATGCATTTTTAGCATAGAAGCATTGTCAATGTTAGGCATCCGTTTTTTAAAACCACATATACTCTTGTGCAGTAAGGAGTTAAATGTGGCGATTGAAAAATGTGCTACTGGCATTATTCATTGGGAGGCATCCCACAACTGTGTATGCCATTTTAGTATATGTGACTATGTCATTCTGTAATTTGTTTCATAATAGATTTTTAAATAATTTTTTTTTCTTCAAAAGGACTGGAAAAGACGTGTAGTCCACAAGCGAAATCGAAGTTTCCCGCCAGAATTCACCTAAAATCCAAAATAATAACATAATAATAATAATATGGTGCCATTTTCAGCCTAAATTGTTCAAAGGCGTTTTAGAGGTTCGATCATTAAAACAAGTCACAAATACTAATAGACAAGTTTTACATGATCACACAAAAATTAGTCACATTTACTAAAAGGTAGAAATACAGTATTTAAAACAAAAACTACGAAACAGTCCATTAAATGTCTCAGATAAGTAAATTATTAATTTAATATCTATAAAATAAACACACATTAAGACTATCTATAAAATATGCAATACAACCATAAAATGTCATAAATACCGAGAAATTAATCTAAAGTGTATATGGAAGACAGCCATCTTAAATATATTGCGGAGATGAAAGCTGGAAAATCTTGTTCACTAGCACAAATTAAAGACTCGTCTGACAGCAGTCAAGAAATGACAGCTGAAGTGGTGTGGTGTAAGAGGGTCTAGCTGCCTTGGATAGACGATGCTGCAAGGTACTCTGCCAAAAGGGAGGGGGGGTGTTGGAATGCAACATTCACGTGTAGACTGGATTTACTCTCAGCCTGTCCGAGAGGGCGACAGGTAATCGACAGAGATGGCCGGAGCCGTCAAGAGGCCACCGGTTATGGTGACCACACAATCGCCTAGTTACAAGATAACGTAGAAGTAGCCCCCGTCGTCCGACATCATGTCCGGCGGCAACGGAGTGCTGATGCCTTGACACCAACTCCGAGTCAGTCGGCACATCTTTCAAATACATCACGTTCCTCAACGCTGTAATATGTCATATCTGATTTGGTGTAGAAATATAGACAAGAGTATTTTAGGCTATTTGTGGAAATGTGTATTTGCAGACTTGACGCAGTTCCTGAAGTGTGTCATTGCTGTGGCGTCGCTGTCCTGGGCGCCGATTGCACACGACATAGCACGACGACACTCGCTGCCCGACGCCATCAAAGCCAACGTCACGAAGACAATCTTGGCAGAACGGTTTTGTTGTTACGTCATAGACGTGGCTGTGCGTGTCAACATGTTTCTTGTTTTTGTTCGGTATTACAAATACGCGGTGATTCTCAAAGTCATTGTTCACTGGATCATCATGTTCCTGTGGATACGTCGCCAAGGCATGCAGTTCTACAAATCACGTTGTCAACAGTTATTCTTCAACGTTGCCATGACTACGACATATTTGTTTTGTTACGTGGACTTGACAAATGACTATGACAAAAACAACTATTGTTTCTACATGGTTGTTAGAATGGTCGAATGCTTAGTAACACTTATATGGGCGTCTATGGTAGACATTTCTTTTTACTATGTAGTCACGTTAATTATGTGGGTGTTTACCAATTGGATTTTGCACATGCTTGTTCATTACGCCGTGCATGGTAAACACATTGGATGCATTCGTTGCTTAGTATCAATTATCGGTTTATTTTCCGTGTGTTTTACTGTGGTTCTCCTGATGTGTGGCGTATATGTAGAAGACTGAGGTACACTTCAGCCCAACATTCACAACATCTCCAAAGAAACCCAAGACAAATAGTAGTCCTTTCAACAAAATCTTCGACAGTGGTCAGCCAACAATATATACAGTGCTCAAAGTTCATCATTATCATCATTGTGCTACTACAGTCATGGTGCTGACCGGCTGCGTCGCTCGGCTAGCTGGGGTATTCAGAGGTTCCAGTTCAATTCTGCATTCTAACATTCGTTTTGACATTTGAACTCATTGACCCTGGAGCGAAAGAAGACTAAAAACACATACACAACAGTGGACGTTTCGACATCATAATCTCTAAAACTACGTATTGTAATTAAATGTGTCCTTATGAAAGATACCCTAATGTTTTATGACCAATAAAAGATTTTAGCATAGCTTAAGGCAGCGTAGACATTGTTTATACTTCTGTTTCCGGAATGTCCAACGACACATCACACCCAGAACACCTTCGACTATTTGCTTGAAAATGTCCTTACTATTTCCGATCTTTCTGCTCACTCCAAAACATGGAATAGTAGCCCTAGTTTATAAAAAAAACATCGCCAGATATCCAATTAAATGTTTCGCCCGCAAAGAAATAAAAAAAGATTGTGCTGTGCTGTACTATTTAAATCACATGTCTTTGACAAGCTTATTCTGGTTAGTTTAACTGCTTTCATAATATTCGTGATTATAATTGCGAACGTTCTCAATATTTTTAAATGCTCATAATAACAAGTGAAAATCAGTCTGCTGAAGACTGCATGTGCCTCTTTTTTCTCTGTTCACCTGTCAGTGTTAAGCTTCTGTATCTGTAGAATACGAATGTTACAGTCATTCTTTACATAGCAGTTCTGACGTTGATGAATGCCGGTGGGTTTTCAAAGAAGCCGCGGGTCGTTCCGGTTCGTTACGGTCGTTCTCCCGTTGTTGACGTCGACTATGATCTTCGACGACGCGTCTGACGTATGTCACGGGCGCGTCACTTGTTGAGAGCACGTCTAACGTGAGAGGTCACGGGTCACGCCATTTTAAACTTTTGTGTTTGTCGCGTAGAAAATGACCCATACCACAGTCGCAGTTTGGGTGTGATACTGTGATAGTGTAAACTACATTAAAATAGCTGATTTTGAAAAGCATTTAACTGTGTGTTAATTTCAGGTAAATAGTTAGTTTATCTAAATATTAAATGAGAAGCACTTTTTATCGAGGCCCCGTACGAAGCGTCATATGCACTTCAATTTAAACAAAGCTCTGGAATAGTATGCATAAAAACATTCAAAATATAAGTACAATTCTTATTAAAGGCACGAGTTATTTCATTTATGCTGGTTCCTGCGTCCAATATGTACAGAAACAGTATAATGAACGCATGCAAAATAATCGTTGACAGCTATTGTTTTTATTAAAGAGTCAGTTTGTTCGGTAAACCTATAGCCATATTATGCTTCGCGATTCCGAAGTCAAAAACTTTCGCTTGATTCAGAATAAAAAAAGTCTGTAATTCTTTAAAGCTGATCTGGCTCAATATAGTAACTAGTGATTCCAAAAGTTCATAACGCAGTTCTGCATTTCTCCACAGTATGTTAGGTTAATAGAATATATGAACATTGGCTACAAACAGATTAATTCAAGCTCTGTATCCTGTTCGTGGGACCTATTAGGATATATATATATATATATATATATATATATATATATATATGTATGTATATATGTATATATATATGTAAATATATATATATATATATATATATATATATATATATATATATACATACAGTATATATATATATATATATATATATATATATATATATATATATATATATATATATATATATACATATATATATATATATATATATATATATATATATATATATATATATATATACATATATATATATATGTGTATATATATATATATATATATATATATATATATATATATATATATATCACATTCGTGGCTCCCATTGCAGCATATGTCCATTGTTGTATGTATTGATAGAGGAGAACCACCAGGAACAGCAAACGAACACATTTCTTTAGGTTCCACAAATCAGACATTCCGTATGGTCCACAAGACATAAGACTATGTAGATACAAATATTAGCGTGTATTATAATGTTAAATTTACTGTCTCCTTTTGTTCCTTCCGACATCCTAGGTACATTACACCACTTTGTATTATGAACGTTTTTATTAGAATCGATTTCTTTATAGTATTAACTTAGCAGTTGGTCGCTTGGTGGCGACACCGTTTACAGACTAGTCTACAAGATTGACGTTGACCTGTATATAGGTTTTAGGCACCTGCATACATTTAGTGTAACGAATGCCCTGCGATTAATATTTATCATTTTTCAAGTTATTTATACATTCCAAACCGTTTGGGTTGAAACCTCAAAGCAGTGAACCAAGTGTTAGATGTGTGCATCATAGATCCCTCCGTGTGCATCGTCTCCCAGATGTAAGTCACATTGAGTACACATCCTTTGTGAATGGGTTTGCTCATGTCTCCCTACACAGACGCCATTACAACGTGCATTCCTACATCCACGAGTCTTCTCATGTTGACCTTGACATCCACGCGACGCCGTGCGGAAGTGTTTGCCTGGGAATGAAGCTTTCTCGCATGCCACCTGATTCAGTTGTCCATATTGCTGCAAATCCCCAGCTCTGTAGAACCAGCCCAAGACTTGTAACCCAATACACCTTTGGTGCCCCGTTTAGAAAACTATAATTCACATTAGTATAATTTACTACACCTCTGTATAGGATTGGAAATATTAAGATTATCCAGTCAGTTGTAGGCAGGGTGTTGCCCTCGGTTCCTGGGCATTGTGGTAGGTCCGGAAAGGATACCGCCGAGTTGCTGCATTTGTGGTCAGCGGTGTCCCCAGTCTGTAATGTGAAGACATTTGTTCGTTTCTTATTACTGGTGGCTCTCTCCTAGAACTGTCAAAAAATACAACAATTGAAACGTGCTGCAATGGGAGTCCCTTGTGTGAACAAATGTATATAAACACCCTGACGAGTCCCGTGTGTGAACAAATGTGTGTAAACACCCTGACGAGTCACAAGGACAGGACACCGGGAGAGGATTAATGTATCCGTTTATAGCTAATACTCATATTTTATATTCACCTATCACTTAGTTACCTACTTACTCTCTCACTCAGTTGCTTACTTATTCACTCACTCACTCACTCACTCACTCACTCACTCACTCACTCACTCACTCACTCACTCTCTCTCTTACTTCTGCCCATTGTCCCTCCTGGGGCATAGGCCATTGACAACAGTTCCCAATAGTCGTCTGTCCTGGGCTTTTATTTCAATCTACTTCCAGATGTATCGTATCATATTAGTGTCCGTCTGGACTCTGGAGTTCTGTTAACTACCTCTAATGCCTTAGATTACTCGAGTTTCCGCAGCTTTGAAGGAAGATTCTTGATGGTGTTTGGCATGTTACTCGAGACATATTCAAGAGCCTTAGGTGCCAAAATTAGCTTATTGCTTTCGACTTTCATTTGATGTTTGATGTTATTTTGGGCTAAAACCCTTTCACTGTATATATGTTCACGGGTTATGGGTGAAGGTGTACAAAATGTCCACGCTCCCTTTTTAATCGGCTAATAACTGAGAACTCCGGCAGGTAGCGCCACTTTACAAATATTACCAAAATCAGATTGCATTCTAAATTAGTGAACAGATGGGCAATCATTTTTGAAACCTACCAAAATTAAACTCTTATATCTGACCCATTACAGTTTAGATGTACTGCTAATGTTACGGTAAAAATATGTTCAAGTCATTTTCAGCTGGTGACGTCAGTTTGCTGCAATAACAAGTCGCTGATTGCAGACAACGAGCTCACCGATTGAGTGACAATCTAGGTTTGATTGGATTTATGGCCTCCTTGCAGACGGAGTAGCGCACTTCGTATGCGCCCTAGTTCGTGACTGGACCCGTGTCCAGTAGGCCGTCTCGTTCGGGCTTGTTTTGATGCTAGCGATGCAACAAAACTAGGTTTCCCAGACACACCGTGATTTGCAACATTATTTCCTCGTGAAAGTAAAAATGAAATCTCTTTTTCATCAATATAGCTCTAATAAATTATGAATTCTAAGAAACGAACAAGAGATTGCGCACAAATTTTATATATATATATATATATATATATATATATATATATATATATATATATATATATATATATATGTATATATATATGATTTTATATACTAGTTTATCATATATACATTTCATATTAATACACTTAAATGCTTTTAAAAAATCATCTGTTTTAATATATTGGGGAAAGGCGGGTAAAGTGGGCCCCATAAGCGCCGGTCGACCTTCATTTGATATTTATGTACAAAAAAAGTTAATTTTTGCTACACCACCTAGCTATTTATCTTGGCTAAGTATACATACAGTCTTTTCTATCTTAATAAATATAAAACGTCAGACGTCTTTAAAAAGACGCCATTTTGTGATTTAATGCGTTTATTCACGTCAAATTTAAATTACTTATTCAACTAACTAAGGACTAGTATTGCCCCGTCGACCAAATTTACACTTATGTACTCTGATGAAAATGTGTTGTTTGTAAGGCACATTAATTATGTTTAGAAAACTACCTAAAACACTATTTTTTTAATCACCGTTTTGAATTCGCGCGAAACAAACAAATACGACTGGTGGGTCTGTAAATACTACTATCTTTCCTTTGACTGCATTGCATTGCATACCAGGAATGCTGTGACTATAGCTAACGCTGTGGCTGTGACAGTGAGGGTCCACTTTGTCCGAACGGTTCAGTTTACCCGTCCTTCCCCTACACTATCACAGTATCACACCCAAACCGCATTTGTGGTGTGCGTCATTTTGTACGCAGTGAACGCGAAAGTTTGAAGTGGCGTGACCCCGTGACCTCTCATGTTAGACGTGTCGACGTTTCTCTCAACAAGTGTGTGCTCTGGCGACGTTCACGCGCCCCGCGTCATACGTTAGACGCGTCAACGTCATTACAAGCGACGTCAGCAACGTGAGAACGACCGTAACGAGCCAGAACGACCCTCGGCTTCCTTGGAAAGGCTTCCAAGGATACGAACAGCTCGACAGTAACTGCGGAACAGAGAAGGGAGGTACAAGCATGCTTCGTAATGACAATTTAGAACGATTTAGAACATTTATTTTATAACATAAACGAACATGCGAGACTATAGTTAATGTAAGCAGTGAAATTAAAATAACTCTTTCGACATAATCCTTTCCCTCCAAACAAAGCGGTCACAAACCCTAGAAATCCCCAAATGAAATGACCATGTACTTGGGACCTTGTCCTGTTTTCTAGATCTAGTTATCTAATCAAACCACCATTTCGAGTAGCATCTTCGAAAGTCTAAATGTTATGTAATTGGTGATCAGAAATACCATAGTCTATTAAACAAGTACAAACAATGAACTATTGATGTACTTGGAATACAAGAGTGTCGCTTACGATTGAAAAAAAAGTTATATAACTCAAGTATAAATAATTAACAGTTGGTGTTCGTGGAATATTAGAGTGTCGGTTTCTAGTGAAGTAAAAAGTTACACAACTGGCTAATGAGGTGGTCAAAGTACGACTCAGAAGTATCAACAAAACACTTAACGTGTCGATAGTTTCCTCACTTGGTTGGGCTGATAACTTCATGTCTGACTCCATATTTGATGCAAATATTTTACCATCAGTTGTAATATTTAAAGGGGAACCGAAGGTTCTATTGGTCTATGCATCTAAAAGAGTTTCTAATATCTAACCATTAGCAATTACAATCACGAATAGTACTATTTTAAAGCAGTTAAAATAACTTAGCAAGAACGGTCTTGTCGAACACACGTAATTTAAAGGACAAAAAAGGCTACGGCTTCGTGTCATACCCCTAATATAGTTTATACAAAGTAACAATTTCCACATATACTCAATTTTTTAACGTCAGTGGTTTACTCAGAATGTGACTTTAAAGTCTAAAATTCTAACGAAATCCACGATGGTCTAGACGCCGCCATAGGTGAAGGGTTAATTTGGCTTGGCCATTCAGCGCGCGGCATTCTATATCTCGGTCAGCTTCCGGCGACGTCGTTAAGGGTCAACAACTTCGAGTCTTCGACAGTTCGTTCAGTTGGCGTGACATCTAGCAGCTGCTTATAGATGTATATCTAAATATGTGATTAAATCTATGGTAAACTTTAGTAATTATGCCTTCGTGTTCGGCATACGGTTGCAATAATAGTTGAAACAACCGGTAGTATTGAAGCAATGGATTCACGTTGGTGATTTGCGGGCGTACTGTTTGGCACTTTGCTCGGTCCATTTTGAGGAGAAATGCTTTGATGTAGACATGTATCATCAGTTGATGGGATGATTTCAGCGATAACAATAATAGACAACTTTATATTTACCGTCATCAGCATGTTACGCGCGTTGCCGAGTTGCAGCCATTTCATGACAACAGCCAAACTCCATGCAGGGAATCTACGTGGAGAGCGCCTCGATCACCGTCGGGACGTCATTCTTCGTCTAAGATGGGGTAGCGCATAGAATTTGGATGGCTGGGTGTTAACAAATATTTTTCTGGTAAACCGCTGGCGTTAAAAAATTAAATATATGTGGAAATTGTTACTTTATATTAATTCTATTAGGAGTATGCCACGTAAAAGTTAACTTTGTTTGTCCTTTAAATAGCACTGGTTGGAAGTCTGACACCATCAACGCCTACTCTTCCCAATTCGCCAGGCGCCAAGTAGAGAAACAAATTATTGTTTTTATTACTCTAGTTTGCATACCCGAGTTTGTTTTTGCGCTGTAAATACCAATAAAAGTTACGCCTGCATGGTTAATGCACTCCGAGGCACTGTGGTTGGGTCACAAAATGTCAGCCAGCGCGAACCGTGAAACTGCACTAGAATCACCACTTTCAGAATAATTGTTGTGTAAAGCACAGACGTTACATTTTCGATTATAGTTACAAATGGTTAGATAGTAATGGATGTGTCGACCACAGTTTTTTTATTATACAGCCCCATACAGTTGCTTTTTATTTCCCAGTCTATTGGTTCACGTCTTGCCTCGATAACTGTATAACGGAGTATATCTTGTTGATATGCGCATGTTCTGCCGTTATGGTGTCTCTTCAGTTATTGTTAGTGTTGAAATTACTAAAATGCATAATAAAGACCATTATACCAAACTGGAATAACATATACTGAGTAGACGAAATGGTCGTAGATCATCCAGGGTTAAACTTAAAGGAACATGCAACCCAAAAAGTAAAAATTGCTTAAACCATTAAACAATGTTCATTGAATCATATCCCATATTTTGTTATTTTGTTCTGAAATGATTTGTTAACTTTTAAGGATAATTAGTGAACCTCCCTGGAGGCTGACATTTTGGACATTTCGGCTGTGGTCGTGTGACGTCACAGATCCACCATCACTAGCGCCTCGGGTGGGCAAAACAAAACGAATTCTTCACGTACCCACTGAGTCTGAGATATATTCATCCATTTAATTAGTTACAGAGCGTTAGTTATAAAAAAAACGCCGTCCCTTATAATATAAACATTCATAAAGAATAGGATAAAGAATAATGATGCTCAAGTAGAGACTAAAACAAAGGAAATCGCGCAATCCATTTTGGACTTGGTTGGTTCGACGGAGCTTAATAACTTTTATTATCGCCCACTTTCATATGTAAACAAATCGTTTATCCAACTAATTATTCCAGTCGACCGTCGCTCAATGAATATTTTACTAATCATTGATTTTTATTATAATAAAGGAAATGCATTGAATGATATTCTAGTACCCCATATATAGCATTTGCATACATTAAGTTCGTCCCTTTAGCGAGACCCTTCTTCGCGTGCAACACCGACCCTTCGCTTCGGCCCCGAACTTTTCGTTCTGTGCACAAATTCAGTGGGGACAGTAGCTTCGTTCAACATTCGTCTTTCACCCAATCCCGGCAACGGTGACATGGTCCTGGCAAACCATTTTCCGGTTGAAATTGAATGTTTCCACTGTATGACTCGTACCTATATTGTGGAGCCATTTGCTCGCCAACTTGCCCTTCGACGGCGGGCTTCGTAGATAATTTATTGGCATTTGGACAAATCGTTTTCCTTTCACGGACCCTTCTCCTGCCTTCTTTTGACATCCGCATGCTTGATATTCAAGCATTTCATTATCACAAGACTCATAAAACAACTCGATTCATGTCGCTATGCTTGTGTTTACATATTACGCTACGCCTATATCGCTGAGGTGGTGGACCGCCTACGTCACACTCACGCATTCTCTCGCGTTAATCTTCGTGAGTTCCCCGTGAAATGGGCAACAATGGCAGCGCCCATGGTCAGTGAAAATGCACGTTTCAAGATTAATTTTATGATGTATAACATTCTTACAAAATTAAACAAAAAATACATGTGTTACAATATTCTATCATGAATGTTATGTGGGAATTGGGGGGATTGTAACGCATTTTCAATACTATGGTTGCATGTTCCTTTAAAGCTACACATCGTTCAAAGGGAAGATCCTCATATAATAACAATGTAACGTAATAAACCAAATCGTTGTCCTGGCAAGTTAGAGTACCAGGCCTACATAGAAACCAAACCCGTTTACAACTGTTCTCGCACGCATCGTGTGTAGGTTCAACACGATGAATAAGACGAAAGACTCACACTATTCCCTGACACCCATAAAATATTGCCGTGCTAAAACGAGCAGGCGGTTGTAAAGTTGTAAATGCGATATGAGTTCATAAGCCCCTTGAAGTCGCCGGTTTTGGACGGTATTGTACGTTGAGGCGTCGTTTACGACCCTTCAATTACTCCCACGTGTGAAATCCACCACTTGAGGTCTGGCGGTGCTTGGAACACTTCGAGGACCCCCGGCCCGTATGAAGGTCGCGAGTCGTTACTGGCACAATTCAAACCTGGCAATCGCTCACTAGTGTCGTGTACCTACCTACTACTTAGGTATTGGTCTCACCGGATTGTGGGTAAAACAAATAATAAAAACAACTTTTTTAAACAATTATAATAAACATTTGGCTGTAATGATATGACAATAGAAGAAATGTAAACAACTAACTAAATATCTTCACAATGTCATGGATATGAACACTGTACTAAGTTACAGAGTACTAGCTTAAAAGAACAGAGAACTTAGGTGTAACAGTTTGTGCTGATGTGAACATTTCAGGGGAGTGCCTTAACAATAAATACTTAGGTTAATTGGGAGAGAAATACACAATTATTCGACTGTGTGAAACAACTGTTTACCTTGATGTTAGCTTACAAGAGTGAAGGCCTTATCGCAAGAAGGATATGAGCACGCTAGAGTAGAAGATAGAAGAGAAGCTTATAATTTATGAATATAGAGGACATGAAATAACATAAATGAAATGCAAGAACAGTGTATATTTGATATAAGAAAGTAATATTTCACACATTGGACAACACATGAACATATCATATGCCGATTATTTGGATGCCAGCAGCATAAATATCATAAATATAAGAAGTGCAAAATTCAAATTTACTATAAAAAGAGAAGTGCAATCTCTATAAGCCGATAATGTCCTTGTTCACTTGGCATCTGGAGTTAATGTTCTGGGTGGAAATCCTGTTAAATGTTGTTAGGACAACGAAGACAAAAGAACAATGCACACAGATATGTGACACGCACCAGTAACCAGAAACACATCACACCTATGTTGAGTGGATTGCGCTGGCTGAGGCCAGCGAACGTGTCGTTGTCAGGGTGACGACGGGGGCAAAGAGTTCTTGTCGTCGCGCCGAGCCGCCGACTACTTGGCGAAACTGTTGCTATTTTGGAAGATGTGTTAAGCGTTTACACTAAAGTTATGGAACTCCGGCAGACATTTTGGAAAGTCTTAGGACGTTTTAAAGATCCACCTTTCGAGTAGTTATTTATTTTGAATGTACCAAACAGTATCTTTGTCTGTACAATGGTATTGTCCTCGTTGTACTAAGCAACTACGAATTTGCCGTTAGCAAATTGTTAACAATTACCGCAATATCCATGCGGAATTATTATTAGTAATAGCAGTAATACCAATGAAACAAGAGGGAAACAAAATGTAACTGTGTGGGTATATACACTTTAAAGAATTAGTGTAATCTGACCACTTGCACCTACAATCAACATTATCATGTGTATGGTTTGCCGATAAGTGGAAAGAATAGGCATTTATGACGTCATACATTCTGTCAAAATGGCGCAGTCCGCGCAGTGTAAGTAATGTGCATTCGACAAGGTTATTATAGTAGTGTTGGCATAATGTTCTTATTTATTGTTGCTAATAATGATTTGTTTATTCTTAGATGTATCGGCACAACATATGCATTTTTCTTCCCTTTAAGAATAGTGGTCTTTTGTTGCACGGTCAAATTGTAGATTTGACAGCGGAAAATATAGCGTCCTTATGTTAATAGTTTTGCCTGTGGGAGTCGATTCCAGATTATCTCTCAGCCGCAGCAGTCGCTCCGAAGCAAAACATCGATGTTAAACAAATCTGTATACGTCGATATTTTAATGCATATCTGAAGCGTGCTTCGTCTAGCGCTAGTCATGCGCTAACTCGTTGGCATTCACTACGCGCAATGAAGGCAATGAAAATCACTAGAGAGTCGATAATGGAGACGAGTTTCGTTGAATTTAACGTCGCTAACCTGCCTTTACTGTTTTTACCAAGAAAACTGTCTCCGCGTTTGAGTCGCCACACACCGTCGGGACTATTGTCAATCGACAAACAGTAGGCGCAAATTACGACATAACTATTTCATTTTGCCCGTATACTACAAAAGGTCATGGTTAATATGTTTTGTCATGTACCTTCTCAGAGAAATTATGATAATGTTTTACAGGTTTTGCTATATACCATAAAAGTATGGAATGTGTTAATTGCTATATACCATAAAAGTATGGAATGTGTTAATTTTATGAAGTCCACATTGTAAATAAGTGTACGTTTGTGTGTTTTAATGTGTTTACCCTCGGTAATATTACATATATACTTATTCTTTTATTTGCTTTTGCATCTAAGCTGTGTTTAATAGTCATGTATATATTTTTACCATATAAACTAAATCAATCAATTGCGAGTGGAATTACACCTGATACCGTGGGCCTGGAAGTGAAATCATATAGTGTACGCGGAAGACAGTGTATAGTGTACGCGGCGTTCTAGGTGTCGCCGTGTGAC
>OZ024858.1:5132230-5144730 GCA_964017155.1 Oasisia sp. SBJ-2009
AACCCAACACATGTACAATCAAACGCCATAGAAAATGCACTTATTGTGTGCAAGCCCTGCTGTTCATAATAATGTTCACCTGGATACATGCATTGGAATCCCTTACGCGGGGCACATGTGTACGAATTAATTATGTTTGCAGGAACATATAGCAAACATATAAATAACAATATATAATTGGTATAATAATGGAAATAGACACATCCCTGAAATCAACATGGTTACATCATATTTTTCATAAAGTGTATCATTAAATACCTTTCTCCACTTTTTTCTTTGATGTCAGACAGAACTATGTCCATCAGTTGGTCCAGATTGGACAACGCCTTGGCTTGAGGGTCGTCCCATTTAATTAATTTCATTTCAGCACAGATCTGCAAGAAACGGCAGATCATAAGTTGATATGGTCAATTAGCAATCCATCAGTATAACACCTGTTATAAATTGGTTAGGATATTGATATAAGTCACTGTTACAACATACTGATTTTTATTTTCAATACCACCACAATTCACCGCGTTTAAGACAAGACAACATCATACATAAACACGTTTTTCCATAGCATAATAGAAAATTCACTCTCTCCATCTTGGGTGTATGTGAACACGATGTTCTTTTCAAACATCGCAACGGTTCGCCATGATATATCTCTCTAATGGTGATAGTTTGGTAATTACTCCCTTACAACAGAACCTATTCAAGGCGAAGTCTTAATAACAAAAACAACCCTATGTAGTTTGACAAACAGTACTTTTGTAACGATATTCATGTTGAACTGCGATGATCATGTGGGTTTATATGCTAATCAGTATTACAATAAACGCCTAAACACCGTAAACACCCGTACACCAGGCGTTTAGTTGGGCGGATATTCAACACCAGCGTTAATAACTAAACACCTAGTTGTTTAAATTTCAATGGCAGGCGTTTATATCTCAACATCTTAAACACCACAGTTTTTATAGTGAATATCATTGGCATTGAAATAGACACTTGGCTTTTCGTGCTATATTTAGACAACTATCCAATCAATATGCATAATCCATCCACTATAATTGAACACAACTTGTGAAATAATCCGTCTGCGAACCGCTGACCTGATACGAAATACAAAGATGGCCAATCAACCCACTTCAAAAGAAATCTGCGGAATGCCTATAGTTTGCCGAGACGATAACGTCAGTCATCAAAATTCTGATCATACCTATATTGAACTGTCGTGTTGCGCTATGGTGGCTTATGGGTGCAGACATTTCTCATGTTTGTTTTTCTGACCCTTCTTGGTCGTAATGACTAATCGCCCTCTGCGTTGTTATGTGCACCTATATCCCCCGTTGCTGTGAGAACTTAAACTTGGCGGCCACCACCATAATCTTATAGCCCGCAGCGTCACCGCCGACTGATCAGATTAGAGACGAGGCCTATTACTTGAACCTATAAGAAAGCCGTTTCACGTCGCTTATCTGACTGCAACGACAATCAACCCGACTGCATTTGGCGCTAGGCGAGATCTCTGCGTTGATCTTTTAAATTCGCTTTCATAGTCCGTCGAAAATGCACAGGTCAATGCGAATTTCACAATAATTGTGCAGCGAGCCGTTAACTACAGTTACGGTCGTCACGGTTGAACGCTTTCGCTAACTGCTAAATTAATTGCACCGGTAAATTGTGCGTGCCTTCCGCCGTCAAGCCCTACATGGCATGGGTAATTACAGCACAGATGACCAACTGCACACGACAGCCGAGGAGAAAACCGTGGCCGATTAGTACATCCTTCGTCGCCATGGTTACTGTCAACAAAACGGAGAAGGAGAACATTTCAATCGGCATAACATGAATATTTGATCAACCACGGAAGCTGAGCAGCCGCGATGAACACACAGACTGGCTTCACGCGCACGGGAAGACAAGGCACGGTTGAGTACACCGTAGAGTACAGGTGATTTCCGTCACGGTCGACTAACAAAGCGTTATCTGTACGACGCTTAGGCCGACCTAGCTCGACAAGGCGCCGAGACAACGTGTATTTATTCCTGTGAGATAATAAGTTGCTGTTCCCGCCAATGCATCCATGAATACGAATGCGTGTGACCTTGCTTTCTATCGCGTCTGCTTTCTAGTAGTAAAAAAGAATCGTCTGTTTTCAACAAAGCACAATGTGTTCGTGTAAGAGATAGACCATCTACGTGTGTTCGTGACAACGTCTTTTCTTTTACAGCTCAACGGCACCATGTTATAATGGTTGGCATTTAAACGCAGCTTACAATAGTTACAGCTACATTGTTGCTGTGAACTATATATGATTCGGCGTGAAACATATGCGATTATATGTTTCTTCTTTCCCCAAACGTTTCCTCCACTGCCAACATCACCACCAGTCTCCCAATCTCCCGTTCCTATTCCTCAATTCCCTTCTACCCCGCCAAATCTTCCCACAATGCATCTATTTTTATCATTACCCGCACCCTTAACATTGCACATACATACGCAGCACCACGTGACCGGGTCAAACCACGATATTTCCCGCGGGCGTGATAAAAAATTGTGGTTGAGCGATACTGTAGTTTGTAAACACAGGAGATAACATTGAGTGAGAACACGGCCCACCTGTCTCCATTCAACCGAGGTAGCACTGCATAGAAGACCGTGACCCCGATCAGATGCCGTCGACAGTCAGCTCAACAATGCCAGCGTGTAGCGCTATCGCATCTCTCGGTGGATCTGTGTCTAATAACACAGTACATAACCAGTTCAGTTGTATCAGCACAAAAAGCCAGGGCAAGTTCTTAAATACCGCAGTATCCTGTCTTCAGTGCCATTCAAAGCGCTCTACAGTACACTTTACTTCCTTGACAGACCTGTTCACTCAGACAACATCTCGGCTTCTCTGGGAAGCATCCAGCCATATGCTACAATTAATGCGCGAAGGCTGCTCGTACACATATCCACCACTGTCTATAGCCAGGTATACATTTACACAACTCCGTGAACTGGAGCAATGTTGAGTGAAAACACTTGCCCGAGGTTTTACCATCACAGCACAGGATTCGAACGCGAGTTCTCGTAGTCGAGAGTCCGAAGCTCTACCCCTGAGCCATTGCCGTCTACAAATAAAATAAAATCAGCAAATATACTCAACTCACTCGTTTTTTATCTGATAATATGTTTTGACGAATCAACAAATCAATATCAGAAAAAATCCTGTTTTCATTAGAAATGCATTATTTAGCTACTGCAGGTGTTAGTGGCGTGTGTCGATACCATCCGATGTAGACTTCATGGTCGAGATATTCCGTCAGTTCGTGCAAGTTTTTATCACGCTGTCGTAACACCCACCCGGGAAAGGTACGGCTGATATGTTAAAATGGGCGAGACGCTGTCAATAGGCGGATGGACGATGTCGTGGGTGTGGGCGATATCGGGGCAGAGTTCACTTATTATCGCCGACATTAATTGTTTCTCTTGACCCTCGGTCAGCGGCTAGGTTGTTTTAATTGTCTCGGTTTGTCGAATACGTGGACAAGAACAGTTGACCACAGCCTTCCGGACCTGTTGTGCACTGGTACAGAGATCAATTCTGAACGAATAAGAAATGGGCTTAAGGTCTCGAGATCAATGAGTGCTCGTGTTATGTAATAACGAAATAAAGAAATTCGTGTAGAAAAATACACCACGTGGTACACGTTGTAGTCTGGTCATTCCTCTGCCCTATCTGCAGACAGTCCGCGCTCCATCGGCTCCACAAGAAGTTGTATTTAACTCATCGATTCACTTTGGCGCTTGGTTGATGCAAACTGTGAATGAGACATGAGGAGCTGCGCGGACAGACTGGTCAATAACTGACCGTCAGACAAACCACGATTCACGAGGAGAAATATGGGTATGTTAGACATACAGTGTACACTGAGAAACCCAGCAATGAATATCACAATGTAGTTTCGGACTTCGAACCCCAAACTTCCTTTGAAGAAGGGGAAGGCCAAAGAATACGAAGGGATATAGACGCCGCAGGGGAAAAGAGGGTACACGGAAAGAGATTGGGAGGCCCGCCCAAAGTCGTATGCTGAAGTAGATGGTTTATGCTCCCCGTGGAAAGAGAACATTACCCTGCATAAGGAAGTCAGTAAGTTACTCAGTCAGCCAATAGTTGCACAACCCATCAGTGTGTATTAGCTTCCTATATACCACCCTCCAATGTCACCGGCACTAGCAGGAAATCTAGCGGCCTACTGTAATATATCTCATGTGTGCTATAGACGAATATCTGACTAGCTTTTTAAAATAAAACCTTGAAAAATATCTTATGTTTTTGAAATAACTGAAAGTGTTAATGCCATTCTATTCAAATGAGGCATAAGTGATGCTCCGATAAATACTCCAATGCTTTCGAAATAAATACCCAAATAACGAATACCCTTGACGATGTGTGTTAAGTTATTATCATATTGACTCACGTCACACATCAGCTTCTCACGTCGAGGGTTACAGAGATCTGACTAACCACGGTGAGTCGGTGACCCACACGCGGGGGGTAAATGAGACGAGGGCTGGTGACACGCCGGCTACTGGGATGACGCCGGTCAGTGGTGGCTCGCCATTTACCCCGAGGAAATCGACGTGTCTGGGTGACGGGTGCAGCCACGCGTGTCGTGTCACGCTCGTTGACACGGCGTCCTGGCACGGCGCCGTGCAGACTTTCCCACGCTGCTCCCCGTACACTGTACACCCGCCGACCACACTGTCTGACAACGGCAGGTAGCAATATACAAAGTGGGGCTTCTGGGCAACGTGGGGCTTCAGTTTGGGGCCATCTGGGGTATGGCGGCGGCCCGCAACAAAATAATTGTTCCAAAAACCCACCACGTATACTCATGTAACCGAGGATTACGTTCGTCGTTCAGTGTTACACCTGCGCAATATATCTACAATTATATTTATAGATTTATACGTGCGCATTTGCCAATTTTAGTAGTAGTCTCCAAACGTAGACATTGGAACATGGAATCAAGGGGGTGAATCGTACAGCGCTATGACCACCCCAAAGACGGCATACCATAGTATAAACGAACGTATACATACCTGTGTTTGTACCAAATCTAGCCGGTGTATCCTTAGTTACACACATGCAACAACTCCCGCTAAAGAACAACATACAACTGAACGTAAATTTCATAATGTTGTTTTCAAGAGGCTCGTACTCACGTGTAAGTTAAATACTACCACACAACGGTTAGTTGTGATTGACAACGTTGAACTGTCCTTCTCTGTTTCACGTAAATATAATACTAATACTAATAATCACTTTATTGTCCAGTCATGGAATGGATAAACATCGTGCACTTTGGAGGATGCATAACAATAACACAATGTTTAAATCACATCACATAGTAATGCATGTACACAGTAAAATCAAGTATATAAATATGTAAATAGCTGTAAAAATAGATCAAGTACTGGAATAAAATATGCTAAAAACAATAAGCCAATATTATAAGATAAATACATACATATGAGATAAAACAACATTATAGTGTCATTTCTGTAGTCTGTTTCATCGTTAGATAGCAAACCGACAAGAGTAGTGTCGTCTGCATATTTGAAGTAGTGACTGTTTAAGTTAGCACTGGTAAACACGATAACATGAGTCTAAAAATAAGTACTTTCTTGTAATAAAACATTGTCACTTTCACACGGGAAAGAAGATAGCAGTTTACTTTGAAATATAACCCTAATATATATGCGAGAGCAATAATCACCACAACGGATAGACCTTTGGCTGACAATGCACGACAAGGCTTGGACTGAAGAATCTTATCTGTCTATCAGTGTCATGTCGTTTCGGAGTTCGCCTTTTATTACGACAACGTCTTATAACAAAGATTTATACGGGCCGGTCGACGCAGCTGTGACGGTTTTACGTTTATTTATCACATCGACGTTTTACGTTGTAAGTTTCATTATAAATTTATGACTTGGGAATCTTATGGGATTCATTATTGGCGGCGTTGCTGTAGACACTTCATGTTAATTTTATTACGGTCACAGCAACGGTTTATTGCAGCGGTCGTTTGAGGACTTGTTCGTTAAACATCACGGTCCAGGTTTATACAGGCGTGTGGTACCGTGTATGGTACGGTGTATGGTACCATGTACATGTACAGTGTGTGGTACCGTGTACGTGAACGGTGTATGGTATCATGCACGTGTATGTTGTATGATACCATGTATGTGTACGGTGTTTGGTATTATGTACGTATACGGTGTGTGGTATTATGTACGTGTACGGTGTGTGGTATTATGTACGTGTACGGTGTGTGAGACCATGTACGTGTACGGTGTGTGGTATTATGTACGTGTACGGTGTGTGGTATTGTGTACGTGTACGGTGTGTAGTACCATGTATGTGTACGGTGTGTAGTACCATGTACGTGTACGGTGTGTGGTACCGTATACGTGTACGGTGTATGTTGTCGTGTACGTGGACGGTGTGTGGTACCGTGTACATGTATGGCGTATGACATCATGTACGTGTATGGTGTGTGGTATCATAGGGCGTGTGGTATCGTGTATTGCACGGTGTGTGTTACCATGTACGTGTACGACGTATGTTATGATGTACGTGTACGGCATATAGTACCGTGTACGTGTACGGTGTGCGGTACCGTGTATGTGTACGGTGTGTGGCATCGTGTACGTGTGATTACAGGTCACAGGGTGTGGTACCAATTCTGTATGCGTGCGTATTTGCGTATGGGCCGTGTGTCTAATTCTGTATATGCCTATATGGGCGCCAGCTGAAAGCTATCAAATAGTGTATGACTGTTATGTTATTGTAGGACTGCTTACTTATTTATGACAATTATTATTATCAATAACCATTTATCATTCCGAAGACTTGAAAGAGCTATTCTATATTGATAAAAACGTTCTTGATATCTAAATAAAGAAGAAATGTTATTATGAGTCAAGGAGGCGTAGATTATTTTTTGCAGAGAAGAATGACGATAACGATAAATAATTGGGCCCCGCTTTCTGCCGGCTGAGAGTAGACGTTATCAGTACGACAGTGTTTATGGTCGAATTGATTGTCCCTCATAAATGTGACGTTGCGATAAGGAGGCAGTTTACTTTGCCGTGTTGGCCAGCAATCTAGACACATCTTGCTAAATACTAAAATACACGTTTATATGTACAATTGGTATCTGAACGACTCGCAAAACAGTTTGCTTATGGGAAAAGTTCCGTTTGGAGGGAAGTAAAACAACTAATTTAACTTTAATCTCTCGTCCAAGAACATTTCTAGTTCACAAAATCTCTAACAATAGCTCAGGATTTTTTCTGAAAACTATTGACTCGACACTGCGAAAGGTGTTTCATGGAGAAAAAACACGAAAACATCCACGTTACGGAACTGTTTTTATATTATTATAATTATCATTAGCATGTTCCTGGCATATGTGTCAACTGCGGTACTATTATAGCTAAGTATTTATGTCAACTATGTTACTACCATAATAGTTATGATAACTATTCGACGTGTTTGAGTGTTACTGGCGTAGGCTGATGGCGCTGATGTGACCATGAGCAATTGACTTCTTAACCTGGGTCGGCCGACTCAATAATGCGGCCATTCAGCCGGCGTGATATGGCTAATCTGAATCGTTAATCTGAAGGCGGGCGCCGATTGGATTTGCCGTCTGGTTCCAATAGCGAGCCGCGTCTGTGTGTCATCGAGCCGCGGCGTACAGATACGGCCGAGTGACTGGAAACGGCCCGGCGTAAACACCTCAACGACTGACGTGTATCTGTGCATGTCGATCTCTTACACAGCCGTCTACACTTGATGGTACACGATAACTGGTCGTATCACGCTCGCTACTTCAATCTCATCACAGTTGTCTTCTTTCTTCTTTCTCTCCCCCACTCTCTCGCTCTCGCCCTCGCTCTCGCTCTCTCGCTCTCCGTCTCCGTCTCCGTCTCCGTCTCCGTCTCCGTCTCCGTCTCCGTCTCCGTCTCCGTCTCCGTCTCCGTCTCCGTCTCCGTCTCCGTCTCCGTCTCCGTCTCCGTCTCCGTCTCCGTCTCCGTCTCCGTCTCCGTCTCCGTCTCCGTCTCCGTCTCCGTCTCCGTCTCCGTCTCCGTCTCCGTCTCCGTCTCCGTCTCCGTCTCCGTCTCCGTCTCCGTCTCCGTCTCCGTCTCCGTCTCCGTCTCCGTCTCCGTCTCCGTCTCCGTCTCCGTCTCCGTCTCCGTCTCCGTCTCCGTCTCCGTCTCCGTCTCCGTCTCCGTCTCCGTCTCCGTCTCCGTCTCCGTCTCCGTCTCCGTCTCCGTCTCCGTCTCCGTCTCCGTCTCCGTCTCCGTCTCCGTCTCCGTCTCCGTCTCCGTCTCCGTCTCCGTCTCCGTCTCCGTCTCCGTCTCCGTCTCCGTCTCCGTCTCCGTCTCCGTCTCCGTCTCCGTCTCCGTCTCCGTCTCCGTCTCCGTCTCCGTCTCCGTCTCCGTCTCCGTCTCCGTCTCCGCCTGCCCCTGCCCCTGCCCCTGCCCCTGCCCCTGCCCCTGCCCCTGCCCCTGCCCCTGCCCCTGCCCCTGCCCCTGCCCCTGCCCCTGCCCCTGCCCCTCCCCCTGCCCCTCCCCCTGCCCCTGCCCCTGCCCCTCCCCCTCCCCCCCTCCCCCTCCCCCTCCCCCTCCCCCTCCCCCTCCCCCTCCCCCTCCCCCTCCCCCTCCCCCTCCCCCTCCCCCTCCCCCTCCCCCTCCCCCTCCCCCTCCCCCTCCCCCTCCCCCTCCCCCTCCCCCTCCCCCTCCCCCTCCCCCTCCCCCTCCCCCTCCCCCTCCCCCTCCCCCTCCCCCTCCCCCTCCCCCTCCCCCTCCCCCCCTTTCTTTTCCGCCTCTCTCCGTCACCCCATTCACTCATCTGTGGTGTCCTACAACTGTAGAGCCGTACTTACTCAACGGGACCTGAGTTCGGTCGACGTGCGAATAACAGCGTGGAAATAGGCCGCTGCTCGAGTTCGCAGTGTCGTAACAAACGCCGACATTATGCAAACAGATCGTCTTTCGCTGAGGTCCCGTGTAGTGTGTACTGTGTGGTGTGTACACGAATTGCGAGTAGTCGTTGACCTACTGGTCGATTGCGTGTGTCACCGACATCCCCGCGTTGACACTGTCGGTATTACGTAACTTCCAGACACTGTCAACACACGTATGTATGATGTGGTCACGGTCGTTATGTTAGTGGTCCTTCTATTTATAGCCTCAAGTATAATGCGATCCGTGCAGCGACTGAGATAACAGTAATATGATGTAAGTGACACCAGTATGTGGTAGATAAGGCACTAAACCCACTAACACATTTTAACTATCGGCCGACACACCTACACGTATACGTTTCTCCCTCACACACATTGTCACATAACAATTACACGTATATATGTCCGTCGGTTTTTCTGCGCCTGCGCCTGCGCCTGCGCCTGCGCCTGCGCCTGCGCCTGCGCCTGCGCCTGCGCCTGCGCCTGCGCCTGCGCCTGCGCCTGCGCCTGCGCCTGCGCCTGCGCCTGCGCCTGCGCCTGCGCCTGCGCCTGCGCCTGCGCCTGCGCCTGCGCCTGCGCCTGCGCCTGCGCCTGCGCCTGCGCCTGCGCCTGCGCCTGCGCCTGCGCCTGCGCCTGCGCCTGCGCCTGCGCCTGCGCCTGCGCCTGCGCCTGCGCCTGCGCCTGCGCCTGCGCCTGCGCCTGCGCCTGCGCCTGCGCCTGCGCCTGCGCCTGCGCCTGCGCCTGCGCCTGCGCCTGCGCCTGCGCCTGCGCCTGCGCCTGCGCCTGCGCCTGCGCCTGCGCCTGCGCCTGCGCCTGCGCCTGCGCCTGCGCCTGCGCCTGCGCCTGCGCCTGCGCCTGCGCCTGCGCCTGCGCCTGCGCCTGCGCCTGCGCCTGCGCCTGCGCCTGCGCCTGCGCCTGCGCCTGCGCCTGCGCCTGCGCCTGCGCCTGCGCCTGCGCCTGCGCCTGCGCCTGCGCCTGCCTCTGCCTCTGCCTCTGCCTCTGCCTCTGCCTCTGCCTCTGCCTCTGCCTCTGCCTCTGCCTCTGCCTCTGCCTCTGCCTCTGCCTCTGCCTCTGCCTCTGCCTCTGCCTCTGCCTCTGCCTCTGCCTCTGCCTCTGCCTCTGCCTCTGCCTCTGCCTCTGCCTCTGCCTCTGCCTCTGCCTCTGCCTCTGCCTCTGCCTCTGCCTCTGCCTCTGCCTCTGCCTCTGCCTCTGCCTCTGCCTCTGCCTCTGCCTCTGCCTCTGCCTCTGCCTCTGCCTCTGCCTCTGCCTCTGCCTCTGCCTCTGCCTCTGCCTCTGCCTCTGCCTCTGCCTCTGCCTCTGCCTCTGCCTCTGCCTCTGCCTCTGCCTCTGCCTCTGCCTCTGCCTCTGCCTCTGCCTCTGCCTCTGCCTCTGCCTCTGCCTCTGCCTCTGCCTCTGCCTCTGCCTCTGCCTCTGCCTCTGCCTCTGCCTCTGCCTCTGCCTCTGCCTCTGCCTCTGCCTCTGCCTCTGCCTCTGCCTCTGCCTCTGCCTCTGCCTCTGGGCGTTGTATAATGGAGGCGTAAGTGCATTATTCGGGGGCATGGTACAGCCATGGCATGCATAGGTCTAAACGCACAGGCCAGTCGTGCCATTTTGGTCGTTTAGCTTCAATGCCGAATCACGTACCATTCAAAGTACTCTTGTACGGTTGAAATATAAGTCCGTCTGTTGCGACAATTGGCATGAGTGTTGACATCATTGATAGACTGACAAGGAATTTCTTAAGGGAAAAGTATTGTGCGGGTAATTAAATGTGTCATGCGGGTAAGCATTTGTTATGCGGGTAAAATGCATTGCCTATGCGTGTTACACATAGATTTTGTACAAGTTTAATGAATCACGGTAATTCTGAGACTACAGCCTTCGGGTTGATGCCATTCCAGGGTTCTCGTGCGAGATTGATGGGCGTGTAGCACGCGGGGAGTTGAAGACAAACACAGTCCTATTAACTCGTCCCGTTAGAAGGAAAAACGAGTATCACAATGTGTCGTATTTTCAACTTGTGTCAAATACACCAAACGTTAAGCGAATCGTGGTCGCTAGACAACATCAATATTGTCTGAAACTCTTGACCACGCGTGAACAATCAGCACGTCCCATCAATGGTCTGCTACGGGTATACAGTTTGTCTCTCTTCCTGCTGATCGGATTACTTCCTACAAAACCACAGACGGTCACCAGTTGGTGCGTTGAAGTTTATGTGGCGGGGCTGGGATCCATAACACCAGCGGAGTAAACGGGACCGACACGGGTGCAACTGCAGGCTACGATCTGATCGTAACTAGAGCCCGACACCGCTCTTATGCCGTACACTTCGGCGACAACGAGATGCCTAGAAGCGACGGTCAGATCGTGTTTCAATTGTAATCGATCGTAGCATATTAAAACGACGCTACATTCTGCTGCCGACAGCTCGTATAACTCCAGCGCCCGGGGCTGTGTGACGAACGACAACTATCTAGACTAGACCTGGTAGAGTTGACGCTATAGGGTGATTGTAAGGGTCGCATACGGCACACGGTGTGTCGTTAATGTGGCCAATTCTGATCGTTAAACCCATTAATAAACTAGTTTGTTGCAATTCTATAACGTGCTTAAGCAACACATTTTCTAAAAGTATTTCGTACATTTGTATACATTTGTATGACACGTGAGTTTCAGGGAAAGTTCAAAACTGTAACAATAACGTCACTCGATGTAACAGACAGATTGTTGATGCTTGTGGGAAAGACGTGCTGGTTTGACGAATGTCCTAAGTTGCTTTATGTCTTTGGGAAGGTATCCCAACATTTTGTTAAAGGACCATCCTAATTTACAAATGTTTTAACTGACTGACATCTCAACAGGTTACCTCCTGATTGACAGACTGGACCTCTAGTTATGTTCAAAATGTCTTGTTACCAAAATGTCTAGTTATCAAAATGTCCTGTTACCAAAACGTCCTTTTACGGAAATCTCTGTTAACAAAATGTCAATTACCAAAGTGTCCGTTACCAAAAATGTCATGGATCCCTTTTGGAGTCATGGATCCCTTTTGGAGTCGTATGTGACACTGCCTACTGCTGTCATCGAGAGTCACCGTCATCGAAGTACACCGCAGGCCAACTGGGCCAACGACAGACCGGGCTATGCTGTGTAGTTAGCGCCAATGTTTAAGTCGTATGCGTCAAATCGTAAGACGCGTCCGCCGTCCCGTAGCCCTGGGTACGTCCCTCGTGAAGGGAGCGGCCGGGAATGACGCAGCCCAGCCGTGACTGCGTGCCGCTGAAGACACACTGGAGAGGGAGACGTCGAAGGCTGGTTCCCGGGATAAGCGGGGAATATAGTTGGGAGTAATCAATTATTACCGTTGTCATGTTGCAACGTGAGCCGATGTTTCGGTCGCAGACGATGATTACATGGCGGTCCAGAAACTGGCGTTAGAAATACTAATAATAACAGTAATATACGGATGCATGACATTTT
>OZ024858.1:5149730-5159730 GCA_964017155.1 Oasisia sp. SBJ-2009
GGCTTTGTGGTTTCCCCTGGTTACCATAAGTGTGTCATCATCGCTGCCACTTTTTATTGGCTCTGTAAACTAATTAGATTTCATTATTACAACACCGTGCCACGATAGTGCAACCCGAGCAGTCGGGCACTATGTTCATCTCGCGCCTTCATAGCTACGGTCCTTTCGTGGTCCTTTGTTAAGGAAGAAACTAGTGTATTTCAGTGTCAAACAATAAATACAATAAAGTTCAACGCTCACACGCAAACGTGCAATTAAAGTTGTCAGTGATATATGGAAGTGTTCGTAAGACTGGGGCATGTTTCCGCCCCGAGGCACAGAGGGTCGACTTCATTGTCAAGTGTTTCAAAAGCGATACACAAAAGCGTTGATTGAATGGAATAGCACATTTTTAGCGGCTTGCGACAGGCTATTGAGAAGGTAGTGGACTACATGATGTACCGTGTGCTTTGTGGAGCACTATACCACGCAACACACTTTCCAAAATTGTCTCTGGTGGAATTAGGTTACCGATCGTTTTACCCAGTATACAAAATGTGAATGAATCTATTCCAAACACGCTGTTGTACACTTTAAGGGGTCGCATCAGCCTCAGACTTACTACGCGGGAACGCGGAAGTATCTCTCAAATCGACCCATAACGCGCTAATTTATCGCACAAAGCCTTTGATTCCGGACAATCGCGATTCTCTTCACCGCCTGGTTTATGCATGATTCCACGAATAACACCAAATCCCAACATCCCCGATCCACGGGCGATCGCCTATCGTGGAATGATAGCCGCTCAAACGGGGTTTATCAACAGGTCAAGTTGGAGCACGATTCGGTGCAGCTTCCGTTGGACAGCGCGTCATTTGTCATCCGTTGTCGCTGCCACAACCGACGGTCCCGCAAGGCGCCGGTTGACGCAAGAAATGACGTCACCTTTACCGGGTGACGCCGAAGCTGAGACCGCGATCGATAGCGTCGAGTCGAGCTCAAAGTTACAATTCGACCCCGGCGATGACATGCGTCTTGTCAGCGACTGTGTAGCCGTGGCGATGTGGCTCTCCCGGTCACCCACGCTCATGCAGCTGCCGTCTCCGAAGACGGATCGCGCTTGTTAGGCCTGCTAGGAACACATATCTCGGAAAAGCGTAATAGCGCTATCAAATATTAATATTATCATTGATCTGTGGGGGAGATGAAATGAGCTATGGCAGTTTTGTAACGTGGAGAATAATAATAGACGTGAGGTAACGCCGTCAAACATCCGAGTAATACATCTTCATCATCGCCTGTCAGTTATATTTAAATTAAATAAATGTATTACAGTAATACATATTGAGACATTTGATTAAAAAGGCCTAGGTTGCTTGATTTAGATAAAATATTAAGCTGGCCGTTGAATTGGGACCATAATAACTATAACCAAAATAGTTATTGACCCCCATATAGGTATATAATTTGTTGAAAGTACATCAATTTCGTTAGTACATTTATACAAGCATACATATACACATATCATATCATGTTCACATACTAATATGTCTATACGGTAGGCCTACAATACATACAAATGTGTGCACTTATAGTATTTTTTTAACTGATAACCTCGCCGCTTAATCATACATAACATCCAGCCGGCTACGTATTAGTTAACCAATTACCATTACTGTACAATCAGTTTAATATGTATATATCACTAAAACAGCCCTATGCTCATGCTATGTCTACCGGCGACAGAATGTAATTTCGGATACTTCTGGGTTAGCGTAACAGGCCATAAGAATTATACCGGCGTCTGGAAATGATATGCTTGCATTGGCTATCTTGCTACGAGTAAGTTGAAACGACTTCACAACGTCACTGATAGGTCTGGTCCGGGGGAGGGGAACAGAGAACGTTGCGAAGACTTCCGCCACGGAGCCCGATTGAGACGGTCGACTTATCACTGATGGCGCACACTGGATGGGTGTCTATAGTCGATGGCTGTAGACCACGTCACGCGTAAGGTCAGTCTACTGGCTGGCCGCCCGTACACAATATTCCACGCGCCAGTCGGCTGTATGGCGTGTCATTTAATTACGAGAACACGATGTCTACACTTGATAACGTCACCCATATATAGAGTCACGTGGAAGTCGGATTCCATTGCATTCCACCGGCAGGGTCAGTACCAAATAGAGGTGTATATGTTGATTTATATTTATCATTACGAAGAATTACAGGCACGCACGCACGCACGCACGCACGCACGCACGCACGCACGCACGCACGCACGCACTCTCTCTCACACACTCACTCACACACACACACACACACACACACACACACACACACACACACACACACACACACACACACACACACACACACACACACACACCACATTACACATCCTTTTAATAAGTCTGGCCCCAAATTAATAAAAATGTCCAATAACTTTTACTTAGTGTAGGCTAGTAATTTGTCGAAGTACGTATTTAAGACCATGAGCGGCTTGCTGTGCACGAGTGAGTGACAAGAAAGACCAGATGCCTTGTCAACACTCAGACTCTTTGTTCTGTCTGAAGCAGTGGCGACGTCACACCGCGTCACATCCACTCGCAGTCGACAAAGGACCCGTGTCTCAGCGGAGACGGTCCATGTCAAACTGTGACCATCCATCACACCCACTTGTTGAAATTGTGACCACGTACGACACCAATCACGACACATGACACTGGCACGCACCTCTCCACAATAGATGACAATAAAGTACAATATATTTATATGTGCTGTTTTCCAATATGTCTGCCAGTACGTGAATGTCTGTACAAAAGTAATATATTTTGCTTCAACATGCCTCCTTTTACAATTGAAAATGTGTTGTGGTATTTCATTGTATGTTTTTATATTGCCAAATTCAGTATCACCATAAAGTCTCATGATATAAATAATACCCACAAAATTAGAGATACTTTGAAATCCACGCTCTGGTCTGTATGGGGTTATTTGCCAAATCTAATACTGAGTTACTGACACAAGTGGGCAAAGTACAAACATGTTTAAACGAAAGTGCATTGTGAAATAATTTGTTTAGAAATATGGCATTGATTTATTGAGAAGCTGTGCGATTGCATTCGGTATGACGGCCAGTAATCCTGTTTCGTTTGTTCTGCGACTGAACTAGTTAACAAAGCGAAATTGTCGCGCTTACATTTTTTTGGGTGTTAAATAATATCCGGGTGACGTTCCTAGGGGAATGTCTATTTAGCACCAGTTACAACTGTTGCGCGTACATTTCTCCGGTCGTTATATTTAAACAGGGTGATGTTTATGTGCGTACATTATAAAATGTTTGTTTTCTACGGACGTAACAATTTATTTCGTAAAATAGTTTCCTTGAATACATGACGTGACGTCACTGTTATAGTTTGTCACAAATATGAAATCGAAAATGTTCAGTATACTCTAATTATAACGCTCGTGTGTCAACAACAACGAAACATTTAACTACTGGGTATTACAGAACAACATCAGATTTATAGGCGCCAGATATCACATAAACATCACCCCGGAAAAATACAACGCAAGGATAAACGTGAGCGCGACAACCTTAACTGTTGTTGTGTAACTGTTACGGCGATACACCACTCGACAACACCCTGGGGCGGGGACCGCTATAGGCGACTTCAGGAAGACGTAGAAACTTGATCTTTGCCTCGTGCGCAGGTGGCGGCGGTCTCTCTTCAGTCTCTCGACGTCGCACCCAGGTCTCTGAGTGCTCACGTCATAAGTCAACACTGGCCCTACCGGGGGTCTGGTTATATTTAACGGCGCCGCCAAGTACTGGCCCCACACCTGTTGACCTAAACCAGAACCCGAGGGCGAGTGTTGAGTGCGTGTCAACAAGGGTTGGTCTGTCGGCTGGTCAAGGAGCAACCTCGACTTGTTCAGACGCGTCGATGTCGGACAAACGCATTTAATTGGCACGGTTCATTAACTCCGGTCGTCGGCGAGATTAAAGAGGAACGACTCGGTAAATGATCCGTTGCAATCGGACGGGACTCGCATTTCACTCCCATCAGCCCTGTCATTGCTCTCGGTTACACGGGTAGTTTCCCTTTAGGGACCAAATGAGTCATCGCAATGGATGAATGACGCAGCCTATTGTAATTAGTTGTAAATTATATCAACAAAAACGATATTTAGTCAATCGAATGAACAACGCAAGTAGCAACAACGTGATCACAATAAGGACAAATTATTTATTCAGTCATACAGTCAATATAAACGCTACACGATGGCGTTATTAATTTTAATATCGCATGCTATGCATAAGACCATCACACCGATCCTGCGGTTTCTCTGATCGTCAGAACGTCCCAACACTACAGTACAGACACGTGTTACCGTCCACACACGAGACACTACAATATATACAAATAACAGCTTCCGCAACGCACAACTGTCTACGCATTGCAATTACTCGCGGCGCAACGCCACGTCCTAAATCGATATAGCACTTTCTGCCTACATTTCCGATACGCAGCGCGTTCTGCGTCTGTCGAAACGAACACAGCTCCTAGTAACAACGCTCGCTCGCGTCTAAATTGAACCGCGCACAATATATTATAAATTAAATAAAAGCTGGCGTATTAAAAGTTGATGTACACAGCGGCTATGCGTAACTTTGGTAAATGATTTTACCGTTTTCCTGAGTGAGTGTTCTTACTTCTTACCAACTTAATACACCGAAACGCCTGCGAAAGTATGTCAAAACAATTCGGCCGTTAGACCTACTGTGGTATCATGCAAACAAAGAAACCAGTCATTTCGCCTGCTATGTTGTGTGGTGTCTTATAGAACCGTGTCGAATATATCAATCCTGCCTGAATGCCCCCTGTACAAAGACTGTCGTTGTTGTTGTCGCGGTCGCATTAAGAGCTTCACGTGGCTATTATTAGTAGTTAATTACCAAGCCACGTGAGGATTTCAATTGTGTGAGTATTCTCCATATACTGCATCAAAAATAACCACCCGGTTTGAATGCAGGTGGGAGTGTGAGAAATAAATATTGTGACAAATAATTGTGTTATCCACCTGAGATAATCGTATGTGTTTAGTTCTGTTCGGTGGCCGTGTTCCGAGGATAGATACAACTCCAATATAGCATGGGTGAATGGTACATGTGGTGACTCATCAACAACCACCACAAGCCGGTACTGTCTACCTCGGCCAGAACAGCGGACTCAGAACAGCAGCTGTTGTGCATCTGCAGGTGCTACTGTCTGTCTGCCTGTGCCGAGGCTCCGGCTAATAAAGCACGTTTTATGGCGGAAAGACCCGGGATTGCTGTCGGATATAACCGTGCAGCTTATGGCTCCGTTGTCGATCACCGACCAGCTGGCTCCTCGCGTGCACGCAGGCAGCGGGACCACGCGGGGATTACTGCTTAAACGCCATCAGCTCCCTCTGATCAAACAGTATTGATGACGTTCCCCTGTGGAGTCGAACTAGCCCTGTGCCTATATTCACTGTAGCCAGACGTGACGTCTCCGGGGACGGGGGTAACGCCACCCACGTCTATAGACCGAGGCTAGCCAGCCCAAAGAGGCAGTGCTCTAGCTCAATGCATCATGTCTGTCTTAGCACCAAATGACAGTCAAGTGTGACCGATGGCGGTGCTTTCCAATGGACTTCCCAGCGGCGTTACAGAAACACGCGTTACTCCACACAAGGCCAGGGAAATCCATTAACACCGGAACAGACATCGCTTCGAGCGGTGCCCGAGACCGTTCACAGGACCACGTATTAAAATGGAAGCGTGATTAGTTAATGTGCACCTGTGAAGTGCCGAAGATTAAAGGCGGCTTCTGTCAGCTGTGAGTACGAGGTCAACCAGGGGTCAGACGTAACAGCTGCAGCGACCGCCGACAACCTGCTGCCTCGGGCTAGGAGCGGCCTGGCCCGGCAGAGACGGGGTAATCCCGTGCAGGCCACACATGAAAGCTACAGGCAGGTTCTTTGGAGGAATAAAGACGTCTGCTGTTAGTGCACTGTACGCACGTGTTGCAGGTCGTAGTTAATGGCTTGTGTCTGCTGCCACGAGCCAGCCGCGCTGGGGGTATGAAGCACTTGGCAGTAGGTACTACACACATACCGGACCAATACAAGATAATTATAATAGCACCGATTGACACAGAGACAACCACCACATTGACACATTTCGTTTTGTGAACCTAATTTGAGCTTAAGTATTACTTAGTAGGATATATATATATATATATATATATATATATATATATATATATATATATATATATATATATATAGAGCATACTTATTATTTATAATTTGCAAATTTAATTTATTCTTTTCAGTCTCACACGCAGTATTGTCCCAGGTGAAATAATAATAATAATAATACTAGTGTACCTTGGATTTGCAACAATTTATATTCTGTCATCTCACAGATAAATGATTTACATTTTAAGGTGAGTAACATTACTAGAAATAGCAATACAAGCTATTGCCCCGTTTTCGAATATGTTGATACATTTTGCAATGCATGTAAACTATTAACAACATAGCTCTTTCAATAATGACGTGCACAATTATTTGGTGTCCTTGGAGTGATGTCAGACAATTGAAATACCAGCATTAGACTCTTAACAGCACCAACGTTGCCATACAATAACAATACATACCGATGATTTCCCAAGGACCTGAGATATGCTGGACTATGGAAAGTAGAAAATTAATACATCGAGGCAGTCTCTTATCTGACGGCTTGTAGATACATCCCCAGCGAGTGACAGTGGAGACGTGTAACTCTAGCTGTCCACGATTATAACGCGACAGTCACGACTGCTATGGATGTTGACACATTCTAGCATTCAGGAATTTAGCATCGCGCCCCTTGGGGTGCTGACGGCGATGATTCATCAGGCAAGGATGCACGTTTGTGACCCGAAAACACCCTTATCAACGCGGGGCGCGGAATCCGGTACTTACCCAGAAACCGGCTACTCCAGTGTAAACAATTCGTCGCGAGCTTTCACAACGGCCCGCGTGTATTGCTATGTACAAAAGTAGAACAGTGTATTCACATCCAGGTGCACGCTTCGGCGGGTCCGCATTGTTTACCGACAATTCACAGCCGGTGGCAAACGTTCCGGCTAACGCAAGCCAGCCGGCTCATTCGCTCGGAGCAATATAGCGCGCTCACACACACCACTCATTCCGATCAGTTTGCTGCAAAATATACACATTTTATCCTACGCGCCGACCGACGGGAGACGTCATCGCTTCTTCTTCGCCTGTTTTGCGGCTTTCCGCCGTTTTAATATCATCTGGTACAAGTGTTCAAGGGCTTCGTCCAGCCCCTCGCCCGTCACGGCACAGCCGGGGTGTATCGACCACAGTCGCCCCGTGCCCAGTTCGTGTAGACACATAATCTTCTCCACCTCGCTCGAGTCCTTCGCCCCCGGCAGGTCCTGTTTGTTGGCGATCACCAATATCGGTACCGACACAGTCTCTGGCGTTCTGGCCATCCGTAATAACTCCACTTTCGCCTCCTCCATTCGCTCCACGTCCGCGCTGTCCACCACAAATACGATACCGTCTGTGGAGCGCGTGTATGACCGCCACAACGGCCGGACCTTGTCCTGGCCACCGACGTCCCAGATGACGAAGCTCACGCCCTTCGCCTTCCCCGTCGTTCCCTTCACCTTCTCGCAGTTGAAGCCGACGGTGGGCACAGTGTTGACGTACTGGTCGAACTTGAACCGGTACAGCGCCGTCGACTTGCCGGCCGAGTCGAGCCCCATCATCACGAGGTGCACATTGTCGAGTTTCGTGAAGCTGCCTCCCATGGCAACGCCGCCCGGTGCCTCTCACGGGTAACGGCACCCGGTCACACTAGAGCATTGTCCGCCGTCGTCTTTATCGAGCGTCGCATCGGGCCTTATCGTGGGCGACAACAAAATGGCGACTCCGAAGAGGCGCCTGCTCGTTGAATCGCACTCGGCCCGGTTGTATACATGGCCGTCCGTCGCCGGTTTATTCCAACGTCGCCGGTATTCCTAGACTGCGTCCACTGGCAACGACGCGTCTCTGAAACACAGATTACTGGCGTAAATCGAGCGTGAACGTAGACTGACAGTCACTACACTACCTTTACGCTATCCATTACGCTACACTGCCTACAGCCGCGTTACAGCAACGCGCTATAAATTAGCGACAACGGCCTGTAGTGTAGGCGGATATCCTGCCACCCACCACATCCTGACAGACAACGCACCAACACACAGCTTTATGAGTGAATTCTGAAGCAGCAACAGTGACCTACCGAGTGGGATGATCGGTGCAGGTTATCTCATGTCGTCCTTATCGCCAACTCCGTCTGACACCGGCTGTAGCTCAGCGAAGGGCTCCAGGTAAAAGCAGGTCAGCCGCGCGCCGGCCAATCACAACAGCCGAGCCTCGGTCTCGCCGCGGCATCGATCGAGTGGGGCCGGGCTAGGCGCGCTGTGTTTGTTTGTGGCGCGGTGCTAAATACGGCGCTGCATTGTGTACGGCCTTTCAAGTTTGCGCGTCTCGCCTTCCGTTACCTGGCATTGTTGTGACCGCGGCATTGTGCGCCTTTCACGGGGCGAGTCTCGACACGACCGGGGACGAGTACAATTGTGTTTTCGCACTTTCAACGTCCGATTGATTTCGCTGCCGATTACGGCACGATACGGACGATAAGATACTTCGCTTTTAGTTCACGACATGGCAGTTCAATTAACTATAGTACATACATATATACGCACAATTATGGCGCGTTACTCATTGAAGTGCCAAGAGTGGACTTTGAACGTTTCGGCAGCTATGCATTTGCTTGTGCAGGACCCACTCTGTGGGACAAACTCCCTAGGAATATGCGCGACAACGGCACGGGACAGACGTCCCGGATTTGCTGAAAGTTATATTATTCTTTTTATTATTAAAACATAGCTGTTCTACTGTTTACCGGTAAATGCAATCGCTATCAAATGGTATTGCAACATTATATATTTTTTAGACATTACATTATTTTTAGTAATATTATTTTACCGCACAGTTAGACTGAGGCAATTCGAAACTTATTTGGTTATGATGGTACATACTACATAATGGTATTGGTGGTTAAGACCAGTGTTGTTGTTGCTTAGCACTGCTGGTGGTTGCAATAGCGGTAGTAGTAGTAGTAGTAGTAGTAGTAGTAGTAGTAGTAGTAGTGGTAGTGGTAGTGGTGGTGGTGGTGGTGGTGGTGGTGGTGGTGGTGGTGGTGGTGGTGGTGGTGGTGGTGGTGGTGGTGGTGGTAGTGGTAGTGGTAGTGGTAGTGGTAGTGGTAGTGGCAATGGTAGTAGTAGCAGTAGCAGTAGCAGTAGCAGTTGTTGTAGTAGCAGCAGCAACAGCAGCAGCAGAAGCAGCTGCAGCTGCAGTAGTAGGGGTCCTCAAAAGACACATTATTGGTGACAAACTGCGGGTGTATTATAGTCGTTGACTATTGTGCCCATATACTGTATAGTGCAAGTCTAAACCGTCCTGGCATGCTATAATTACTAGAGACGTGAATGACACTTTTCTGTTCTCACTAGCGTGAGAACAAAAACGATTGTTGCACTTGTAACGGTCGATTACCATTACAGTGTCGCCGCCAAGCGACCGACTGCTCAGTTACCAAATTCGGAATCGTTCGGCTACCCGCCATTAAGAACTGACATTATTTTATTACACACTAATAACTTCAACGAATCATCAACCAAGATGTCTTCGCGTTTTTCCTAGCAAATCAAGCAAACACACGCATTAAATGAACATTACATTTGTTGAACATGTATCACTACATATATACTAATAAGAGTTAACATTGATTACTAATTATCTAAGTAATCGTGCACGTAGGTCTGTATGCATAACCATGTATACGTATATTCTAATACACTTTATGTTTTACACCACGCACGAACGCTCTCTGTCTCTGTCTCTGTCTCTGTCTCTGTCT